>JAEIFV010000659.1:0-180021 GCA_018904265.1 Lordiphosa collinella
TAGGGTTTTGACGCCCACCTCAGCTCGTAAATAGAAAATCTTTTTTAAAATCCACTTCAGTATCAACATTATGTTTACCTACAAGTACCAGCGAATCGAAGCCCTCCTTCGTCAATCAATCAAACGGAAAAGTGCGAGGGGGGCTGGCTAAGATGGCGCTAAGTCTGCGGCTGAACTCGTTTATGGCCGCCATCAAACGGGTTGAAGTCGATGGGGCGGGAGATGAAAAATCGATACAGAAATATTTAAAGATGAGCAAATGAAGATGTGGCCATTAAATAATAATTTAATTAATGGATTATGCAGAAGAGAAAGTTATGACAAATGTTGTGCGCTCTGATGCGAAAATCGTGTACTGGGCACGTTTTTATTTCCTCCGTTCTTGACGAGAAACAGGGATGAAGCGCCGCCACGCGGATGAAAATGTTGACGAGCGCCGCTCAGCATCTTGCAGTTAATTACTTTAAGTGGTTTCCATTGGCTAATAGTTGTCCGAGTACGAGCAACTGCACCTGTCCAAGTTGTCCAAATCAAACGCGCTGCCATGAAGCTGAGTCAGCTCATCATTCACGCAATCCCTTCATAAAAAAGATATATGACATAGTCACGGAACAATACGAAACGTTGTTTTCAAATTGAATTCCTAACAAGCTAATCGATCCTCGGGGAGGGTGTGGGCTGGGACGGGCACGCACGGTCCCGGGTGCTTGGGGAATATGAATTTATATCTTTTAATCTGCGACAGCAGCCCCTGGTTCTGGTCCTGGTCCTTGTCTGGCACACAAAAAATAAAAGTGAAATTAAGGACACAGGACATATTTCAACAATGCAGTGCAAGGACCAGCCACGCTGTTTATTATCAATGTCAAGTGGGCCTTCGGGGGAGTGAAGTGAACGAGCAGAGGGGAAGGAGCGGAGTGACGTCGTTGTAATTGCATTAAAATGCAATTCGAATTGCCGTTCGACCACCGTTTCCAACTTTTCCCAGGCCGCTTGATGGTTGATCTCGTTGAGTGCCATTGAGTGTAGGTGTCAATCGCTTCAGAGCCACCCTCTACCCCTAGGATAGGTAGGTCGTTAGGTAGGTACCCGGTGGAGCTGCGTAAACTGTATTGATAGCTGCCTTCAACGCTTTTATCTGTGTGTCGAGGACAGTTGTTGTCGTCCTGTTAAGGACAAGTTGAAAAGTAAAAGCGATTAAAGTGTGTGAGTGAGTTGCACTTTGTTATTTGATGACTTAAACTGACAATTAAAACTACATCAATGAATTGTTATTTAAAAAGCCCCCACTTAAACACCTTAATCACCCACTAACCTGGATTTGCAGTCTAATCTAGAGACTAGACTTAGGTTCTTCATAGAGTAAAACGCAGCTTTGAGCTTAGACCATAGTCCTCAGGAAGTGAGGAAAGTTTACATTAAAGCAGCTGGTGTACCTCATGTCGCCATGCATGGATGACGCTTGTCCTCCCAAGTCTCCACAAATCTTTTCCAAGACGGAAATTCCAGCTTTGGCGGGGCACTACGTAGAAAATGGATGGTCTCACGCAATCCCTTAGAAGGAGCTGATTACCGGAAGCTTTTCATTTATATTAAATCCAAGAACTCCAGGAGAAGATCTAAAACATTGACAGGTGTGTGAACCGAGGATTTGCTATATGGAAGTGCCGTCACGATACCCATTTCTCCGGATAAAGTAAGTCTGCAAAAATGCCAGCCAAGGTTCTTAGTTTTGAAAGAATTCACGGTCGAGTAGTAAAAACCTTTCCAGTTGCTGACTCGATTCTGGCACTTTCACACCCAATGGTCCCAAAAAAGGAAAATGATACTGATTCCATATCTAATGTCTACCGTCCAATAAGCCTGCTGTCTACATTCAGTCAGTCGAAACAGTGGACGAAGCCTTCCAAAACATCAACTTGATAAGCCGGGTATCCAGCACCGCGAAATCAAAAAACTCCTGGCAAAGTTCATATGAAAAAAATTGTGGCAGGAATTTTCTTTTTACGTTTTCGTTTGTTTTGTATCCAGCAACATGAACGAAATCCACACTTTGTATAGATAGCGGCGTTTCGAAAGCGTGTGGATCGAGAATTAGCTGATAGACAGCTCAGGAATATGATGCTTACAATTATTTTGGATGTGATGAGCGCATAGATGGAAGAAAATGGGGGGTGGAGAACAAAGGAAACGCCAGATAATGTTTATATAAATAGAATACAAAATTTAATTTAATTAAGCTAATAATAGCGGCTTCTGTTTTGTAATAGTTTCATTCTCCCTTATTGCTACACAAGCAGCAGATTCATTTTGCCAAGGTACTGGGTGGCTGCTGAGCTCTTGTTCTATTCTTGTACTTAAATATAACAGATTTTATTTAAATGGCTAGCAACCATTGAGTCTTATTTCTTTTCAGGCCACACTGCAGTGTCTTGCTCGGCCATCGGCCCAATAATTTAGAACGAATTGTGAGACCAATGTGGCTGATGTCGAGGTGTGATGTCATTACACCCGACTGCTCGATCTATAATAAACAACTAGACACGTCGAACTGAAATTAAATCTACAATGGTAGACCGAAGTTGGTTTACCAGCTAATTCTCGAGACGCTCTTTGATTGGAATTTACTGCCAGCCTGAGACAACTACAAGATCTCGAACAAACGTGCCTGCGCCCACTGTCGTGTAACTAACACGGCTGTCGCCAACGTGCGACGTCTGGCTACAGACCCTCGCAACCGCATCTCAACCGAAATGCAACCGATTCTGGCTTAGTCATGTCTACTACGCACACGCCTGTGAACCTAATCGACAAAGTCCTTATGCGAGGCAGCGACAAAGCCTTCAACGCGAAGCAACAAAGTCCTCATCCGAGGCAGCGACAAAGTCCTCATCCGAGGCACATCGATTCTGGCTCAGCCGTGTCCTACGCGCACGTCCGTGAACCTGAACAGCAAAGTCTTCAACTGAGGCATCTCGAAGCTCTCCACGAGAGGTAACTTCCGCCTCAACTAAGGCACCTCGAAGCTCTCCACGAGAAGTAACTTCCGCCTCAACTAAGGCCTTTCGAAGCACTCCACGAGAGGTAACTTCCGCCTTAACTAAGGCACCTCGAAGTTCTCCACGAGAGGTAACTTCCGCCTCCACTGAAGCAACACAAAGTCCTCGACCAGAGGCGACTTTAACCTCAACTTAGGCTCCTCAATCGAGGCACCTAAACGAGAGGCGACATCATTCAGGCTCAGAAGAACTTGCTTATCGACGCCCACTCAAAGCAACCACCGGCCATCAAAGCAAACATCAACCTCGACAAGAGGCAACAGTTATCCCAGCTCAAACGAAATTGCTTATCGAACCTCAATCGAGAGGCGACACCATCTGGCCATCAACGACTAACTTATCGACCCAAATTCGTAGAAAACACCGGCTTATCCATTCAACTACCCACATCGGTCACTGGAGGGGAGCTATCCTGTGGCGACTCTGCCGAGCGACTATCGATTACATGTCACGAGCGCCTATCGATTACCACACTATCATGAAGCCTATTTATCTCTCATCTCCAGTAGGTTCAGTAGTGTGTCGAACTGCGCGCTGGCTACATCGGGCCGGCTCGCAACTAACAATTTGTATTAAACTAATTAAGTTAATAAACAATAAATAAAGGTAGAAGATTAAGCCCGACCTCTTAACCCTTTTCAAGGGTATGATTTGATCCCGGCAGTGGGAATTAGAGCTGGAAAAACGATCGATAGTACTATCGATAGTTTTGTATTTTCCAAAAACATCGATGATTTCTCACCACTATCGATTGTTTTTCATTCTTCTCTGCGCTGTTGAGCAGCCATTTTCTGCAGACTAGATAGTCACAATAAAGGCTTACATACATGATATAGATACATTGATATCTTCGGAGGCTGTGTTTGCCTTACACTTTGTAAAAGAGCGTTTGCCCTCGCGGCTATTTCAGTATTAAAGCCCCACGACGTAACGAAAGTTTCAACAAAATACACCACGATTTCCTTGACTTGCCACCATTCTCGACCCACGCTTCATAAACAGGATTTAGCGGTTTGTAAATGCGTCGAACAGATCGAAACAGGCAGAAAAAAAAGCTGGGGCGTTTGTTTGTGGAAAGTTGGGATTTGCAGACAACGCCGCCATTGAGCATGTCCACCCCAAATCCTATTTGCTATGCATGGCCGACTTGTCAAAAAGATCTGAACATACGTGATGACTAACACTTTGAAAATTGATTAAATGTACCAATTAGCAGTTTTTGACGACAGGCTTAAAGGCTTTGGGTCGATGATCACACAAGCAAAAGCGTAAATCACATATAATGAAAGTTGACCCTCAACAGCTATTTTGAAAATGCATGAAAGTATCCAAAGTGTGATGCAGCAGCAATTAGTTCTGAGTCAACAGGCAGGTTCCACGTTGACGCAATGAGTGGCGTATTTTCGTCAGGTCGTCGAGCCTTAAACGCCAGATTCACCAGTCTCCAGGAAGAATTTTTCAACACAAATTTTTAAAATGATTAAACAAATAAAATTTGTTTAGCATACTCTTAACAAACTTTGTAACAAAAGACATCTTAGAGTGGAGTTAGTAACTGTGTGGTGACCACCTATTAGAGAGGTACAACAAGAAGGCCCTAACACAGTTGGACTAAATGTAGGTAAGCAGGAGAATATAAATAAAATCGCAGGGTTATAGATCTGGAGAATTTGCTGGGATGGCAGTTCGTAGCTCAAGTGAAACCATTTTTTCTAGCGCGAAAACGAATTCAATATTGGAATTAGGGATAGTTGTGATTGAACCTCTAAATATCGAACTCTGTCGGAATGCCAAATTGCACCTGGTCACACTGAAATTTAAATATTCCCACGAACGATCAGTTAAAAGAAAGTTGAGCTGTCCGCAGTCTCCAGGACAATAGTACATGACCTTTGACTTGAACAAGTTCCCAGGACTGCAATCAATGTGAGCCTATTCCCTAGCATCTGCTACCAATTTAGATCTCTCCTCTGGGGTCAGCATTGCTTATCAAAAAAAAATCTTCTGGGAAAATCGCAGCACTTGCTCGTACTTGCCATAAAAGAGCAAGTACCACCACCCTCCACTCCCCCGGCCAACTCTCTGCCTTCATTCATTCAACACTCGAGTGAGATACAAGCGGATAACAATTATATTAAACAGCAAGCAAAACACACATTGACACAGGATTTGTAACAGGATACGCGTGTAACCACGAAATGGCAAGTCAGAGTGGAAGCGGATTGAGGCGGCAACAACACCGACAAAACACCCTTTCAATTAAATATTTGAAAACAACATTCGGCAATTATACAATTGACACCGGCCAGGGGGGTGGCAATCCGAATTGCACCCCCCACCACACACTTGAGCGGGGCAACTTCATCAATTTGAAATGTTGCCAAACGCGTGACTTGAAGGCACGCGCGTCAATTTCCCTTCGACTTCCGCAGGGATTTGAATGGAGACGGCGACAGGCAGGGGGCAGGTTCATAAACAACATCAACGAGGACATGTTCGGCGCGTTTAACATTAGTCAACTTGAACACGACACAGGCGCGCCCCTTTCGCGCCCACATTATAGTCGTATGTCCTGGTGTTTCTGTTTGATTTCGGTTTTTTTATGGTTGGGCCATTCGTTTGTCGTTTATTTTTACAACCTGCCATTTATTTGGCCAGCTAAATCTGGTCGAGGGTTGGCTTTTCAATTTGAAGTAAGCAGCAAAAAAGGTACTGAGTAAGTTGCTGCCAAAATGAAGCAAACTTTTCACTGATGGTGCCAAATCCCACCTGGTCACACTTAAATTAGCCAGAACTAGCAATTTAAAAGACAACCCTCGAACACATTTTAAAATGCTTTTGGGAGAAAAGCAAAATAATTGAAGATTTCTAAATGAGTTTCTTTTTATTTCAATTTCCTCTTCAAAATGCGTGAAAATTTGAATCACCCAGCCAGCTTGTTGATATGATTGGGGCAAAGGCCAGCATCTCTTGCATTATTTATGTACCCAAGCAAAAGAAAAATTACGCAGGAATCAAAATTTGCCCTGAAGGACACTTACCCAACGTCCGAAATCGAGACCAGAACAACACACAAAAAAGGTCAAATAAAAAATGCAAATGTTACATTCCTGAAATGGACAACTGGGAATGGGCAGGCAAAATGAAATGGAAATCTTGCACACTTTGCCAGCTCAATTTGCATCCTTAAACGGACATGGGAGATTTGTTCCAGAAAAAAAACGTCTTTGGATTTGGCTTGATTAATTCCCTAATTAAAGTTTGTCATAGGTTTTGCTTGGCAGCCCTTTTTCACGCCATAACTCTAATGGAATTCAACATAAATTTTCCAGACTTTTCAATATTTTATGAGCCCTTTTTTCGTTTGAGTGCGACCATAAAATTGAAATGTTGTTTCTGGCTCGTCAAAGTCAGAGTTGGTGGATAATAAATTTGTGTGTGCTTGGCCATAAATACCTACGTACGTGAAAGGTCCAAACTGTTGACACTTGCGGCCAGGTTTGGGGCATAAAAAACCATCCCAGCCACCCCAATTCGAAATTCGAAACGTTTGACCAGGGCACTTTACACTCTTTTTGTATTTTTTACTGATGTGATTTTGCACTCAATTGAAAACAAACTTGATTAAATTTTCATGGGAAATTGCCTGGGAAAATTCAGTTACATGAGTTGCCACTCGTTATTGTAGAGAATTCTTAGCGGAAAGTTTGCTGCCCTCCAAATGGTGGTGTGATGATGGCTCAAGTTTAAAGTCAAGTCGTATTGCCTTACATTTTTACACTGCTTTGGGTCACAGATTGTCACAACTCGCTAATTTGAGCGCTGATAAGGGTCAGGGTAAGAGTAAAAGTGAGAATGGAACGGTGACACTGTATTGTTTTCAAAGAAAGAATGTTCATATCGCAATTGCGTTTTTTGAAGCTTGGCACTTTTTATTTGAATTAGTTAAATTTGAAAGTAAATCAGTATTGAGCCCGCCCTGATCTGGAGGGAATGTTATTAAAACATGACTTTCTTTTACAGCGGAGCTTAGCAGTTCATTACATTCTCTTGTCTAAGAACTGATTTATTCAGTACTGAGGCGTAGTACTGAAGGGCAGTCGTTTTTCATTATACTAAATGCTTCTATCGACAAAAATTCGGAACTAAACCAATTTTTGAACTTTGAATACTTCAATCAGATCAGTTAGGGAAAAACCGAATACGAAAGTTTGATTGTTCTGATGATTCGGAAGATTTTAGGAGGGGTAAAATTTGATTTCTGCGTCACTCATCACGCTGACATGACATATTTATCGAGTACTTAGTGTCGGAGTATTAAGTACTGCTTATCGAGTCCCTAGTAACGAAGTCTGAGTATCGAGTACTGAGTCTCTAGTACTGAGTAACAAGTACTTAATGTCAAGTACCAAGTATTGAGTATCGAGTTCTGAGTATCGAGTGCTGAGTATCGAGTACTAAGAATCAAATACTGAGTATCAATTACTGAGTATCGAGTTCTAAGTATCGAGTTCTGAATATCGAGTATTGAGTACTGAGTATCGAATAAGAGTATTGAGTACTTTGTGTCGAGTATTAAGTACTTAGTCGCGAGTACTAGGTATCGAGAACTGTGTTCGAGTACTGAGTATCGAATACTGAAAATCGAGTACAAAGTATCGTATTCACAGGATGCCTCCTTTTTATACTCTGTACCAAAGATATACCGCAGAGATCTCCACGAGTGCATTGCAACTACTAGTGCACTGCAAAAGTACTTGATATTTTTCAAACCCGTGTCGAAAACATTGCAACAAAATGTCGCAGTGTTTTGCCTAGTCATGGCATATTTGTGCTTTGCATATGCAGAGGCAGAAACACACGCTCCGTTACCACTAATACTAGTGAAAACTCAGTTGGAAAATATCTGAGTGTTATTGGGTGTCTCGATCTATCTCTTGTCGCTCTCTTTCTCTCTCTCTCTCTCTCTTGTGGCTCTCATTTGACATTACAAGAACAACTCAACGGCGTTTGCAGTACCTTTTACAAAAACAATGAAAGCGAGAGCAAAAAATATCCATACTTAAGTATTAGAAGTGTGTGTGCTGTGGGAGAGCGTTTCCTGCTCGAACCACCGAAAACGCAGACAAAACAGATACCACAAATCTGACTCTAGTCAGAGACTTTCATTATATTTTGAAATGTCTAGGAACAGAGGAATAAACTCCTTTGGCTGGAAGTTACAGCCAGAACTCCAATATTTAAGTTGAATATAAGTAATCTTGTTAGATCTTTTAGATTTCTTTGATCACAGTGCCTTGAATTGCCAATGCAAAAAATTGGATCTTCCTGAAGGATTTTTGCAAAACTCATTCAGCCCTGTTCCGAATTCCGAGTCGGTTTTCGTATGAACGTCGCTTTATCTAATGCAAAGTTCACAATTTTATATGAAAAGTAAGCAGAATGTCTGTGGCTACTAGATCAGGTCTTTTCTGTTTGACGAATTGAAATCACTTGGTGTTTAGCAATCGGTTTCAGCTGCTTAGGCAATTCCGATTTTGTCAAACCTAATCTAGTAACCGTTGAAATGCTTGTCATCTTCCATTACACGAAAACCGACTCGGAATTCGGAACAGGGCCGATTATGTATTTATAAGCTACCTTAAATAAAAATTAAGAAAATCTTTTAAACTTTCTATACACTGACATATATTTGCGACGCATATTCTTGATCAGGGCGACGAGCTGAGTCGATTGAGTTCCGTTCGTCTGGCTGTTTGTTTCTAAGTCAAATAGTCTCTCAGTTTTGAAGCTATCGAATTGAAATTTTGCACAGAGTCTTGATTTTGATGCACGCTGCTAATATGGTGAAATTGGTACGTTTGGGTGACTATAAGTTAAAGATAACTCATGAACGATAGGTCGAAAAATAAATCTTAGTAAGGAATACTTTTTATACCCTTGCAGAGGGAATTATATTATTGTCCGGATGTTTGTAACGCATAGAAGGAAGCATCTCCTATCACATAAAGTATATATATTCTTGATCAACATGACGAGCTTCGTTGATTTAGCCCTGTCCGTCTGACCGTCCGTCTGTCCGTCTGTTTCTGTACTATCTCATCCGTCAGCTTTGAAGCTATCCTCACCAAACTTTGCACGAAGTCTTTTGGTACAAATAAGCAGCACATTTGTCGGAACCGGCCGGATCGGATGACTATAGCATATAGCTGTCATAGAAACGATCGGTCGAAAAACTAGTCTTAGAAAAACTTTTTTGTTTTCAATGGAAACGCCTCCAAAGTACGTATTTCTTAGTTTACTATCATTTCCCATGATTTCACTAAGTTTGGTCGAAGTCGGTTGACTATAGCATATAGCTGCCATAGGAACGATCGGACGAAAAACTAGTTCTAGTGAGAAAAACTTTTTTGTTTTTAATGAAAGCGTCCTTATCATTGGCATACACTTATTTTATATACTTTTACACAATTCTACTAAGTTTGGTCGAAATCAGATGACTATAGCATATAGCTCACATAGGAACGATCGGTCGAAAAACTAGTTCTAGTGAGAAAAACTTTTTTGTTTGTTATGAAAACGTCCTTTTCATTGGCATACACCTATTTTATATACTTTTACACAATTCTACAAAATTTGGTCGAAATCAGTAAAGCTAGCCTTTAAAGTCTAAAAACTAACAACTAGTTTTTAAATTTTATATAATTTTGTGGTATCATTTTGAATTAATGAACAGAACCGCTAATATGTTCATTGCTATCAGTATTAAATGAACAAAAAACGGAGTCCAAAGCCGTAAGTACATGAAACTAATGAGCGGTGCAGTCATTAGAGTTGGCAGTTAGTCATAAACAAACCGTTCGCTGACAACTTACAACCAAACGACGTATACCAGGTACAATGGCCGCCCTCGTTTCAGACAGGCGGGTGGGGGGTGATTAGAGCACTCCATTTACTCCATTTTTAAACTCATTTGGTATACAAATTTTAATAGCCATGCACGAGAGAGGGATGGCTAATGACAGTTGGCCGTACACAAGTGTACTTACACATAATACATATATGTATTTGTTTGGTTGCACTGTTTCTTTTTGTTAGCTCAAATTATTTGCTTTATGACATTTTTATGACCATTGTGTCCAGGGTTGACAGGGCAAACAAGCAGCGACCATAATTAGCGGACAACCCCAAGTGGAGGAATAGCTACGGTACATAGATACACTCAGAAAATAAAAAACAACTTTTCAGCGAACTCATACCGTTGCGTATTTAAGTAAGGACTTGAGTCTTCTTAGGTTAAGTAGGAATCATTTTTGAATACAAAAGCAACCCTTCTTCGTATTAAAATAAGCACAACAATTCTTAAATCAATATCTTTTCATACCAAAATGTAAGTCAACGATTTCTTGAAAACACATTTTCAATTCTCAATTTTGTTTGTAGATATAGTTCTCTCATGGATCTTTTCAGCCTGTTTCAATAGGTTTTGGGATTAATTAAAAATAGTTCTGTTGGTCAGGAAATAAAGTCGAATCGTATTCGGTTCTAGTTTTAGATTGGTTAAGTGCCTATGTTTCGATAAAAGGTTTCGTTAGAATTCAGTTTATTTCTCTAAAGCGATACATTTTTAAAAATCCTATAAAACCAAAAGTCTTTGTCTTATACCGGTACGAAGCTTCAATTCAAAATATCGGATCTTTTCGGGTTCCGGTTAGATTTCTGGAATTTCGATTTATTTTCTAGTTTGTATCGGCATTAATTTGAGAATTATATGGACATAGATAAAATTTTGGTGCTATGTTTGAGTAAGAAAATTTCGATTCTGGCTTAAAGTCTTAATCAGTTCCTTTTGGGTTCCGGTTTTATTACCTGGTATTAACTTTTGTTTTTTTTAAAGGATTTATCGGAATTAGTTTTAAGAATAATGTGGACTTAAATGAAGAATTATGGTTTTAGTTTGAAGCTTTAATCGCTTCCATAACGATAAAAACCTCAAAACCCGTTCTTAAAATAACAATGTTGTACTTGAAACCCGAATGATCATACTGCTCACTATATTATACCTTTGTCAAGCTTAAAGTACTTAAATTTTTCTGAGTGTACCTTTATATTTCATACAAATGCCTTCATAATGGCTGCTAATTATTTGCTGTCATTTATTTTCGTCTATTTTTTTTTTTTGGTGGACTAATTCGAAAATTGTCGAAAAGCTGAAAAACTAATTTGAAATAATGTTTAGCTTTTGTGCACCCTGGCATTTTCATTTGGTTTTGAGCTTAAATCCCTTTCAATCTTGCCATAATCCAAATTGACAAGTACATGTGCCGTCGACGGCGGAGGCACAAGAGGCTTCACTCGAAATCCTGCTGCCGGCCTTCGTCTCGGCCGCCTGTCTTGTTGACCAACCGCATGGCTGTTCATTTGTATTTTTCATATCCACTTTTTGACTGACACACTCACACACCCACAGAAAGAGGGAGAAGGCAATGTCCGTTGGCCACCACCCATCCGCTGGTCACTTTCAATTTGGTTTTTCTTTTTCGGAGAGATTTTCGGCACAAAACTTTTCACTGCCGGCTTAATCCAAACTCAAACGTGTGTCGTTCTACTGAAGGACCCCCCCATTGCCATGTTCATTCCCATTTCATGTTGTATTACACTAAGTGGACACAAATAGATTGTTGTTCCGTCCAGGTCCAAAGTTCCTGTCCACAAGTTTGCTCAATAATCAATCAAATTGAGCAAAGACAGAAGCCTGGGCCACAGCCAATTAGAGACATGGCCACATGCAATGGCCTGCACTTAGAAAAATTATATAAAAAATTACAGTTTTGTGTTTAGAAATTATATTTTGAATCAAAAACTTTGTGATTTTAGGTTAGGTTGCGATGGTAGCAGCTGTAAAGCTTTTTTAATTAAGCGCGGTGTCCACTCTACGCGGAAAATTCGCACGAAGTTGACGATGTTATCAACATGATAACCAAATCGATAATCTTTTCAAAGTTACCACGCAGTTAAATTTTAAATATTCAACATGTAGCGGCATGACTTACCACTTTTGTCAAGCCTTCCACTGTTGCACATTCAGGCCGCGTTGACTGCGTTTTAGTCCGAGTGTCTCTTGTCACAACTCGCTTTTATCTTTTACTGCGTTTATTAAATTAAGTTTATCAACATTAGAAAATGCTTGTGATCGCCGCTTTCTAGCAGATTATTTTATTGGTGCGCTCATTTTGACTTTGTTTGTGCTTCTTACTTACAATTCCGTGCGAAATATCGATTCAGTTCGTTCTCTCATAATTTCGCGCGAAATGAGGCGTTAACAGCACTTAACCCGCTACGTAATCGGTAACAGATCGTAGTGGCAATACGTAGTTCTTTTTCGTGTCGAGTGGAAACTGGATACGGAATCGCGACACGGAAAATTTACGAAGCAGGTTGGTTTATATGGAGTTTTTCATTTCGCGGCCATTTCGCGACGAGTGGACACCATTTTGTGTAATTATAGTAAAATAGTTAAGTTAAGTACAAAAGTTCTTGAACTGAGTTATAGTTATACCTTCTTGGTACGATTAAAATGACAAATCTTAATTCAAGATCGTATATCTTGAACCAAATATATTCTTAATCCTAGATTTTACTTACCTAAATAACTATATTCAGAATGGGATTAGATTGATATCAAGTGCAAAATTCTTGACAATTCAATAACGAATATATTATTTTTTAAGTGATAAGTTCTTCTATTGTCTAAATCAGGGGTGTCCGCGCTCTATTCGCATGGGGCGCATATGTTGTTGTATTCTGCGATCAAAACGAAATTGCAAAAACAACTTCGTATGTGTCTCTTTTCTCTTTCTCCTCAATGTAAACCAGTGGCCGGCAAAATACACACCCAGTGAACCAAACCTCCGAAAACGGAGGGAAGCTATCGCAAATTAACAGTGAGTAAGCGAGGTGAGAGAGAATCACTGTTATTTTACAACGCTCTGCATTCGCAGCAGGGCAATCTGGCAGTCTCCTTTGTGGTGTTATGTTTGACTTTTTAAAGTTATGTGAAGCATAACATGACCTCTAGCCAGCTAAAACTTGCTAAGTAGTTTGAATATCATAAATGTCTTAAGATCAGTCACATAGTATAACCAGAATGTTTCCAAAATTGGCCCAAAAATGTTCGAAAATTGAACTCACCCTGTTCCCAATACTGCGATGTTCTTAAGATGAGCCCGAAATATTCCACAATTATTCCTAACATATGAGCACTATCGATCTCTGGTCCACTGGGTAGAAGGGCAAAGTGAATAAGGTTTTGTCCTGCTGATTGAAGTTCATCACTGAGTGTCAGAGAGAGACAGACATACTGATGGAGCGCACACATATCAATGCCAAAATGTGATTGCCCAGCAGACCACTTGGTCTTGGTTGGATCAGACAGCCAAAAGCACACAAACACAGAAAGAAAGAATAACCGGTTTAGTCTTTCGTTTTCATGTGGTTGTTGTTGCTTGTTGGTGACGCGTAAGGCGCTGTTGGGTGCCCCTGGTCTAAGTCCTGAATTTGGTTTCTTTTAAGCATTATTTGATTTAATGTAGAGATTTTGTTTTAAGATAGGTTGGATTGGTTACAAAATGTTTATAGTTAAGCCAAGAACTTTTATAATTTCAAGAATTTATTGGGATTGATTTAGGACTTAAATGGAACAGGCGTGAATAAGAGAAAATAAATCTCCATGGGAGAGGCAGAAAGCATGCTATCACACACAATTCACAGGTACACGACGAATCTAAAGCACCCCTAGGAGCTGGATTTGGGTTAGTTAGATCAGAAATAAAAATGCTTGAATAAGAGAATTTGCAAGCGTCTTTCAAACCGTACTATGAAATATCACCCGAGAAATAGTATTGAGTACTGAGTACCGATTACTGGGTATCGAGTATTACTATTAGTACTCTGATATTGGAGATAGAACACATTGGATCTTTTATAACGATGTATAACATCGTACTAATAAGAAGTATATTTACGAAACATTTACGTACTTTATCTAACGACATCGGTTACTAATACAGAGCATCAAGGTCTTTGTATCGATTACTGGGTATCGAGTTCATAGTATTGTGTTCTTAATATATTACATTGTATTGCTGTATTGAGTACTATCGAGTACTGAGTGTTGATTATTGAGTACTGTTAAGCGAGTACTGAGGATCGAAAACTGAGCATTGAGTACTGTGTATCGATTACTGGGTATCGAGTACTAAGTATCGAGTTGTGGGTATCAAGTACAGAGAAGTAGTATAGTATAGAAGTAGTCGAAGCACATATTATACAGCATGTTTTACATCAATGCCCCTTACCCTGTTTCTCTGAGTGTGACTCCGGCTATGGCCAATGGATGGGGGGCATCCTCATTACACAAAATATGTTTCATTTTCATCCGATGGCCGCTGGCCACAAAGAAATAAACCAAAAATTGTCCAATTAAACGCAATTTATGCGAATTTCCAAGTAGCCCCAACAGCGGCAAATGGCAAATTAAAAAGGTGTCTCTGCTGAAGTTCAAATAAACCACTTTTGATCTTCCTCGCTGACCGTCTGCAACTTTGTACAGGCGCCATCCTCTTTCAACTCTTTCTTGGCCCCGAAAATGGTTTACTTCCGCACAGGCGGCGGCGACCACCGGGCAGTGGCAACTTGTAGGAGTCGAATTCGCAGTCGGCACTAATGTGACAGCGGCCAACACTTTAGAGCCCTTCATCGGCGAGGCGGCCGCCTGGTCCTAAGTATAAGGCTACCTGTACCGGCGGCGGCGTCTGTTTGTTTTGCTTTCAACGCAAAGCAAAAAAAAAAAAAAACACGTAATATATTTATAATGAAAGGCCTCAGGTTACTCGCCCTTTTGCTAATTGTTGTTAGTTTTTCGTGGACCGATGGCATATGGTTGATATTTTTTATGGTAGTCAACTCATTAGCACGTCGCTTATATCCGGTTAAGATGCAGGTGACTGAGTTTTTAGGTGGGAGTGGACATGTACTGGTTGGGGCTGTCAATAAGTGGCTATAAATCAATATTTATTGGACAGTTTTTGGGTTAAATATGCTGTCAGTGGGCAGTAAGGATCAGAGCAGCCAGCCAGCAAACCCAGAAAATTCTGTAAAAGGTTCGAATCGAAGTATTTTTTCCTGTTATAAATCTCAAACAAACCAATGACTTATACTTATAGTATAAAATAGTGGAGACAGATAGTGGGACATACTTAGGAAACGGGATAAAACTCCCATTGCGACTACAGGTTAAGCCAACAATCAGTACCCGAAGAGTACATATTGAATTGGAAAGAAATGAAGGAGATTTTCATAGGATTGCGTTAGTCTCGTATTTAGCGGTAGATTTTGTGGACTAAAAGTTGATCCCCCTACAGGCATGGACAACTATCTGTATCGTGGTGTAGATAGCAGACGCAGACTCGTGCTTTCCTCAGACCAACTGCCTCTAGATAGCACACTTACAGCGTCGCCTCAACGAGTCCCAATTAGAGTTTTCAATATTGTATGCCTAAGTCGATACATCGTAAGGTTGTAAGTTTTGATTTTAGATATTATTAGATTTTTGATCATCGCTTCAGAAGAGGTGGGCACTGAATACGATAGAAGACCATAGGAGGGCACACACACATAAAGGCTTATGTATGTTTAAGGTTGTCTTCCGTGTTTTGTGCGCGTATGCTGCTTTGGAATTCCCAAACAGTTTTGCCATTTTAGGCGAAGGTCTCTGATGAGTTTGGATTTGGTCCCCCATGAAACAATTGTCCGATCTACCAAGCCCCTTTTGTAGTGTTTAAAGTTATGCGAAAGCATAACATGACCTCAAGCCAGCTAAAAACTGCAAGTTAACAGTTAACAGTGTTTTGTACGACCTTTAATACAAAACAGTCACAAAATTATCGATTAGAAAGTTTAGAAAAATATCTTCAACTCTTCTACCAATCGGGTAAAGTCTTTTTCCTCTATCAGATTCCTCCTTGAGCCTCAATATAGAGCTTCATAAGGCTGAGGATGTGCAAGACGCAGTAGAACTACACAGAGGAAAAACAACCCAACAACATTGAACTCAAGATAAGAACAAACGTTGCCAAAAACAGCGAAAGAATGTGTTTTCTTATTTATAGAACAATGTTCTCACTTTAAGAACAATTTTCTGAGAACGCTAAGTCTTTAGTTGAGTATATTGTTCCGTTTTAGAACTTTTTAAGCTAACCGCTGCTGTTCCTAAATCGCCTACAGTACGGCTGACATTTCAAGTATATTTCAAGTATAGTCACTGGTAGTTCCTAAAACCGGCTGGACGACGGCAGACACCTTATGTGCGAGCTTCTGATGATTCTGATGATCGGCAAGGCCGGATGGGAATGCTGTGCCGAACCGGGCTTGGTTTCGGCAGCACCTAGAACAGAAAAAATTACTGGGTAGCTTTCGCCGACCCATTTAATAAACAGTAGTAACTACTTTTAGTTATAAAAAAAACCATTAGGCCAAAAATATGCATCATAAATAAAGTAAAATTCGGGTTTACAGTTGCACAGATACCGTTACTTTTTTGTACTATTTTGTATGTAAACAAATGAAGGTTCTACACCCAGAAAAAGTAGATCGATTAATTTAAGTTCGAACGCTCTTGAAATAAATCTATCGGTTTTTTGAATTTTTAAGAATTTTGGTCTTAAAATCGAGCTAAGTTTTTTCTCAGTTTAAAGATTTTAGGCGAGGGAAGTGAGTTAAATAAACTGAGGGAGGAAAGCAAGCATATTTGAACGAATAGCGTTGAGTCCGCTCTCATTGTTTCGTTTTTTAAGGGAGAGGGGGAAACACCAAGCGGAGAGGGCCATCGATTTTTGCACTCATGTTGCTTTGCAATTCCCAAGCAGTTATGGCATTGCTGGCATAGAGAGATGGCTATTGGACTGAGAGTTGACAGGCAAAGACTTTTACTGCTTTCTGGTGTTGTGGGTTCATCGACCCGGCTAAAACTTGCTACATAATTTCAAAAAGAAACTCTTGATAGAAGAACAAACATCCTTGACTTTTGACAATGCACCGTGATCTTGATTCGAGAATGAGCAATCTTGGACTTCAGTACGTTTAGCAATTGATTCAAGAACTTTTTTACTCGATTTGAGAATGTTTTCGTACTTGGTTTAAATATTGAAGCTCATGGATCAAAAAAAAACGGGATCAAAAATTCATTCGTGGATTAGGAATTTCGAACCAGTAGTCTTCCTTGCAACTAATTCCTTCTTGAGCACTACTTTTCTATTGACCTCGCTAGTCCCACAAGTTCCGATAAGGGAATGTTCGCCCGATCTAATTTTGTTGAAAGTATCCAAATTGTTGAGAATGTTACAAATTTAAGATAGCCAATGACTACAATAGGCAACAAGGTCCAGTATCTTCAATGGTAGGTAGTGATTCTAGATGATTTTTGTGTGCTAAGCAAGACTGTATTTTCAGAAATGGTCTATCACGTCGAGATTTTTAGTAATTAAGGCTTAAAGTTGATAAAAGTGCATATTTTGACCCTTTTTAGGAGCGTTTTTCGAGGAATCCATTCTATTGTTTGGACTCTCTTTGATACCATCAGAAAGAACCACTCCTTACCTTTGAAATGAACCATCCCAAACAATTCTGCGATTTTTTTCAATTTAGATATACCTCTTTTAGCACTTGTGTAAGAATCCAAAAATATCCTTTTTATTGCTGGTGCCCCTAAGTATGCAATGGGTGGTAGAGACTATAATATGTTTTCGTTTCTAAAAACAGTAAAGAAGGCTGATCATTTGTAATGAACCAGCAACAAAATACTAAAAAAAACCTCACAAATTTGTCCTTTTTTGGCCTTCGTTTATGAAATTTATTGTAATCGTCTCTCTTTAAGCATTAACAGGAGGTTTTCTTTAGAATTTTGTTGCTGGTTTATTACAAATGACTAGCCAATTTGACTGTTTTTAGGAAACGAAAACATATTAGTGTCACTACCACCCATTGAATACTTTGGGGCACCAGCAATAAATAGGATATTTTTGGATTCTTACACAAGTGCTAAAAGAGGTATATCTCCATCGAAAAAAGCAGAATTGTTTGGGATAATTCATTATAAAGCGAAGGAGTGATGGTTTCAAAAAATTCCAAACAATAGAATAGATTCCCCAAAAAACGCTTTTAAAAAGAGTCAAAATAGGCACCCTTAACTACTTTAAGCTCAAATTACTAAAGATCTCGACGTGATGGACAATTTCTGAAAGCGCAGTCTTGCTTACCAACCTTACGAATGGAAACATCTCGAATTTTGTTGCCTTGTGTTTTTTTTATTAAAACGATTACGATTCCTATGATGCCTCCAAGCCTACGATACCAACTGAAAGGTAGGTAATCGGATAATTTCTACTCATACTCGGCGATGCCAAACAAGTTACATTTTAACTTACTCGTGCAGGTCTTTATGGATCAGGAAACTGTTCATTCTTATCGAACTTCTGACATCAAACATTCTTGATCCAAGTATGAAATTTACTATTTTTCCTACGAGTGTAAGCGTGCAAGAAAAAAACTGTATATGCAATTGAAACTGAGAGAGAAAAGATGATATATAACCTATTTAGTTAAGCCGCTTTGTATGAATAAAATGTTTAAGTTTGTTCCAATTTTCATACATGTTTTCTGAATTAGAGAATAACATGATTGCTCTTTAGCCCCGGATCAACGACCTTCGGAAGGCAGAAAGTTTCGCGGGTTTGAACCGCGGATTGCCCCTCCTGATCGATGTAAAACAGCTTCAACGAACCACAACGAAGTCTTTCAAAAAATCGGAAAAAAATTTATAGAATCGAACACATGACCTTTTGCACTCAACAAACATCTAATGGAATGGCGTGCTAGCGCATTGCACAATCGCATGCTTTTGTAGCTACACGTCTAAATGACTACTTGTACTTTTCTGTGTGTTGCTTGAGTTGAATTTTGATCATTTCAAACTCTTTTCGTAAATTTGATCCAGCAGACAGCGACGGAGGCCCATTCTAAGTCTCCAGCTCTAACTCATCATGAAGCGCTTCTCATCTCATCTCATCAAAGCTACTGTTCCCCAATTGAAGAAAGTCCCAATTTAGTTTGTGTGTTGGTTTCTTTGATTTCATAATGTGTTTATTTTCATTGCTTTTCTGTACGTTGCCATAATCAAATGTTTTACAATGTTTAATTTATAATACTAGGTAATGCCAGTTGACTTAAGCCTATAGACAGATATTACAATTACAATACAAGTACAATACATATTTACTATTAGGTTGTATGATTAAATATATGTTAAGTGTATGCCAAATTGAGTTGCATTTCGTCTCCAACAGAACTAAGAATTCCAAATGCTGCACTACAAAAACTGAAACGAAAGCAAACAAGCTAACTTAAAGCGCTAACTTAAACTCCTCTAGAAGGTAAAACTAAGTATTTACAGTTGGAAATTCACGTATGTACAGTGGGGGAACAGCGAACTGTTCGTGTTGTCACTGTCCATCTCTCTCTCTCCATCTCCTTAGACTATTTACAAAGCAAAATGTATCACAAATAAACCTTCTACTAAGTGTTTAGTATACGATTAGCAGCCCGCTGCATGGGATGCCTCTGCCCAGGGTTGGAGACCATGCAGCGCAGCTAGGGGCGCACCATTGACGCCGCCGGGCTGTGAGCTGAGTGGAGCTGAGGGTGGAGCAAAGCCCTTGCTAATGGCCTCTGCCTGCAGGGAGAGCATCAGGCGATTGGCCGCCTGACGTTCGGCCTCGCGTTCCTCTGCCGTCTGGCGTCTGCAATGACAAGGAGATGACGAAAAATGGTTAGTTATGGTAGAATTTAGGACATATTATAAAAGTTTTGATATTGTTAAGCCAAAAGCCGAACCGATTCATTCAATTCAGTTCCAGTCTGAGCAATTCCTAATTAATTCCAATTCAGCACTGATAAATTGGATACCGAAGTGGAGAGCACCCATTCTTACACTATCAAAAGTTTGCTAACGACTAAATGAATTGAAACCAAACATTGTTGTACCATTTGCTTCTTATCTAATTATGGGTCAAGCCCTTTTCGTTAATTTAGCATTCTTTTTAAAGCCTAATTGCATAACGTATACGCCATGTTGGTCGTAGTTAATTATTTAAATTACTTGCAAATGCAGCGCCATTTGCATTAAGGCAATCATGTTTACTATGTATCATGCTGTGTTTGTACGTTAGTGTGTTTGTGTGTCTTTATGTAGCTATTTACTTGGTATGCAGAGTCGTAATCATGGCGCTTGTATAATGTTCACATTGCCATTTCACTTAACCACAAACGAGCCGTGGCCGAGAGCGGCCGTTGCCGTTAAACAAAATTGCGTTTTACATCATTAATTTTTACGAGCTCAAATAGACCCCAAAATGGCTGATAAGTCGAGAGCATCGAGTTTTGCGCCTGGCCGCTAAGCGGCAATTAACGCTTCTTAAACGAGCCGACGTCAACAAAGAACCAAAAAAGGAAACGAAAAACTTTTCCAACCAAACTTTACCCATTATGATTATTATTATTATACTGGTAAGTAATCGCATATGAATATGGCCTGTACTTTGTGCTTAAATTGTTTTATTCTATAGAAATAAAATAGAAAACAATTAGCGACACGCAAGCGCGCTCAACGCATCAATGCCCCAATAAATTAGCAGGAGACATGCGCGTGACTTTGTTTATGGGCACGAGGGTCGCTCTTCGATATGGCCAAGTATAGTTTGTGTGAATGTATGTATTTATACGGGGTCTTAAATTCCCAATGAATTGCCATTTGCATGCGGAAAGTTTCCATTGTAAGTGACATAAATCAAAATGCTAATTGCCAGATGGCTAGCAGTAATTCGTTTGCAAGTCACTTTGTAACAACTTTGTAAAAAACATATGAAATTTGCTTCCATTGAAAACAAAAAAGTTTTTCTAACTAAGACTACTTTTTGGACCTTACTTTTCTATGGGATCTATACTATATAGATGTCTGATTTCGACCAAACTTGGTGAAATCATGAAAAAGCATAATACACGGTTAAATACGAAATTTGGAGGCGATCCCATTTAAAACAAAAAAGTTTTTCTCACTAGAACTTCTTTTTCGACCGATCATTTATACTGCAGCTATATGCTATAGTCATCCGATTTCGACCAAACTATGTAGAATTGTGTTAAAGTATATAAAATAAGTGTAGCCAATTATAAGACGTTTTCAAAAAAAAAATTTAACATTTTTAATCACGATCGACCAAACTATGTAGAATTGTGTTAAAGTATATAAAATAAGTGTATGCCAATAAAAAGGACGTTTTCATTAAAAACAAAAAAGTTTTTCTAACTAGAACTAGTTTTTCGACTGATCGTTTTTATGGGAGCTATATGATATAGTCATCCGATTTTGACCATACTTTTTAGAATTGTGTAAAAGTATATAAAATAAGTTTGTGCCAATGATAAGGACGTTTCCATTAAAAACAAAAAAGTTTTTCTCACTAAGACTAGTTTTTCGACCGATCGTTCCTATGACAGCTATATGCTATAGTCATCCGATCCGGCCGGTTCCGACAAATGTGCAGCGCATTTGTACCAAAAGGCTTCGTGCAAAGTTTGTTGAGGATAGCTTTAAGACTGACGGAGGAGATAGCATAGAAACAGAAGAAACAGAAGCATAGAAACAGAAATCAACTCAGCTCGTCATGCTGATCAAGAATATATATACTTTATGTCGTCGGAGATGCTTCTTTCAATGCATTACAAACATCCGCACAATTTTATAATACCCTCCGCAAGGGTATACAAATTTTAATTAAATGCCGCTAGCGAGGCCCACTCGCTCACTGTGCGTCCGTCCGTCCGTCTGTACTAACACCTAGATCTCGGAGTTTAAAAGAGCTAGATGAACCAAATTTTAAATGTAGACTCCTGCCAGCAGATCAAGTCTAAGAAATGTTGAATTACACCAGCAATTTTGAAAATATCGATCTCAAGTATTCACAATATCTATAATCGCTCAAATTTTTTTAAGTATCGGATAATAAATAGCGTTGATATAAGAAAATCGACTTCAGTCATACATTTGGGGCTTACAAAAAATATAGGATTCTATTCGGCGCTGTCTGCAACGCATCTTTTGATATAGATTTCTAATCAGCAAGCATACGTGCATAATTTTAATATGTTAACATTTATGTTAATGCTCTGTTAATTAACATATGGAATGGCTATTGAACACTTCTTTCCCTGAGTAACGGGTGTATCGAAGTCGGGCTGAACCGACTTTAACTTACGCTCTCGTTATAATTGGGACCACAGCCCCAAGGGGCCAAGCCGAGCTTCTCTCAATGTCAATGTATAAAGCTTAAGATAATTATATATCAGAATCGATATATTGGGATTTAAAAAAAAAAACAGCAGTTTTATGCAAATCTCTTGTAGTGGGCCATTATTACCAATCTCTCCAATACAGCACTTAAGCACTTAAAGACAAGATCACACCTTTAATGATGATACAAACTTCTCCGGGCATTTTCATCCATCCACTCAATCGTATTTTTTAAAAGGTTTTATTTTTTTCTGTATTGGGTTTCTTAATTTTACACTGATTTACACTGAACTGAAAACTGAAAAAAGAATAACACTCCATCTAATACTGAACTTTGTTTTTGTAAGAAATGTCAATCAACAGTCCAGTGTATTCTTCCTTTGGCTTTGGTTCAAATTAATTACCTATTTAAACTTTCTCATTAAAATATAAAAAATATTTGGGTACTTTTGAAAAGTATTTAAGAATTAAGCTCGTACCTTAATAGGCTAAAAGTCTTATCTCCTAAACGACATCTTCTAATGTTCATATTCATTATCGAAAAGCAATTTGCTGAAAACAACTGATTTCACTCACAGACAGTAAGTCAGACCACAGGCAACAGAGGGGGGAATCAACGGTCTCATCAAGTCATTATGTGGGCGGCTTATTAAGACCATTTAAAACTAATCAAATCAAATATGCTGATTGCCCCACACACACACACACACACACACAACCGAGTAATCGGCAATTGCCATCGCTGTTTTGTTTTTGAAAATTAATTTCGAGGCGATTTCCAGTTCGAGTTGCGTAAAATTACATTTTAAATGTGGACGCATTATGGGGATTTTCAATGCAAAGAGTTGGCCAGCAAAACTGATAAATTATTCAACTGTAAATTGCACTGCAGATGCAGTTATCCTCCGCTACTCCACTTGGCCCACTCCACCTGCGTTTGCGCAGGATTTGTGCTCTAATTGTGAAACCCACCCCCCACACTTGGTGAGCTCAGCCCTCCTACTCTAAGCTGGGGGTGGCTTTTGCCATGTGCTGCGCGCGCCATCTTGAATATTTCATGAGCTAATGAAGTTCTTATGTTGGCAGCTAAATGAACAAACTTGCAGGCCAAGTAATTACCACAACTAGTAGAAATAAATGTAAGTGTGTGTGTGTGTGTGTGCACAAAACAACCCACATATGTCATAATTATAGTTTAATATGCTTTCATTACGGGTTTCATCAGCAATGTCATCATTCAAACTACAATTTCATGGCATAAATGCAAACACATTAAAAATGCATTAGATACGAGTATTTTGGGTACCACAAATCTCATTCGTTGGCTAATTAATTGCACAGATTATGGCAAAACTTTAGAGTATGGAAAGGAACTTCTTACAATTTATGAGAATGACACTTGTATGGGCAAGTGTTTGAGAGTGAGACTTCTGTTAGCTGTGGGTTAAGTAAAGTAAGAAACAGAAATAGAGCATCAAATCTGTCTAGAAGCAGTTCCTTTTGTTTGATGTTGCCCACTTCGCACAGTGGTCCAAATGTCTTCGCTAGTGGCATTTAATTCAAAATTTCCAGCACAGACACACAGATATGGAAGACAACTTACCAAGGATGAAAATCCGCAACCAAAAAAGACCAAGAAATGTTTTTTTAAGTGCTCTGATACTTATACAATTGGAAAGATTGGTTATAATTGCCCACTACAAGAGATTTGCATAGAATTTCTGTGTTTTTTGAAAATCCCAATAACGGGTGACAACTAAAAATCTCAATTCTCAACGGATCTTTAGGAAAATTTAACTGTTTATTTTTGACTACATATACAAAAAAGAATTGCATTAATGTATTCGGTCGAAAGAACCGCTATAAGCCACTCGACGTAGCTCCAGGAAAATGTCTCCGCAGGCGGCCTGTACGACCTTGGGGTCGTATTTCCAGATACATAAGCGAATCCTGTTGGTTAGTTCTTTGATATTTTTGGCCTTCCAGTTGTTTTTGTAAAACTTCCAAAAAAAAAAATCTTCAATTGGACAAATGTACCGATTCCTGGTACATGCCTGCGACTCAGACTAAAGTAACTTTCATCGCCTAAAACAAAGAGTTTGCCACGATATTGGTTGCACATCCACCGACATTGAGATTTGACAGTTTGTATTTGGTCAGGTGTGTAACTTGGTGCTCTTAGCTTCCGTTTGGCAACAATATTATTCTTTTTCAGCACTTTACTGATGTGTTGTTGGCTGCATTTAAATTTTCTGGCTGTATCTCGTTGACTTATGTTGTCTTTGTTGTTAAGAAGATGGCTTAGCTTTCTGACAGCTTGGCCGGTCATAATGTATGCTTTCCGACCACTTCCATTTTCTCTTTTTATTATTTTTCATTGCAAAATACTATAAATAGTGAGGACTTGCCTTCTTGGGTAAAATGGTTTACTGTAAACACTTAACCTTTGACAGCGAGCATTTCGTAGAATTCTACAAAGCGATCACGAAGACGTTCTTGCTCGGACGGCATGATGGCAACTACTTGTTAAAATTTTTGTCAGGGGGGCATGAAAACGTGTTGACAGGAGAACAAAGAGAAAGAAATGTCTTCCCGAAAGCTTTTATGTAAAGCTCAGCTAAGGGCGCGCTCTCTCAAAGTTTTTGCAGATTTTTAGTTGTCACTCGTAAATGGCCCACAACTAATAATTAGCATCAAACTTCAGTGTTTTTGAAAATTAATATATCAATATTTGACTAGTTATCAATCCACAGACCAAAACGCTTAACCAAGAGAGCTAAGAATTAAGTTAGAATATCCTTCATTTAGGTAGGCGCGCATTATGAAAGAAAATTTGAAAAATTCGATCCCTAAAAGGGTAAAAATGCCCGGAAAAGTTTGTAAGGGGTAAACATAGTGCTATGAACTTTGATCAATCGACTTAAAACCGAAGTCGTAATGGAAAGGGACTATTTTGATATTCTGAAATTTCCACGCGCCTCAAAAATTTGGTTTGGTGTGAGGCACAGCGCAGTGTTTTTTTTTTCATTCAAGCAAAGTCATCAATGAGTCTCGTTTGTTGCCTGTCAATTCGACAATGTATTTAGCAAAACAAACAAACTTGAAGAGAAGTACCAAAACAAAACAAAAACAAAAAACAAAACAGATTTGCAGACACATGAAACAGACACATCACAGACAAAAGAATAATGACTTGTCGTAGTACGAGTAGCATACCTTCTGGCGTTTGGGGGCCAAAACAAATGGCGTTGGTCTCACAGATTGTCTGGTGCCCTGGGAACATAATTCAATTAGTTGCCAGGCCATAAATCAACTTTCTGCTAAACCCTTTTTAATTATCCGACCATACATCAAAACGAAGTACGAGTAACTGCACGAAAGTAGCAAAAATCTTATATAACACTTGAGCACTTAATATTAATCGCCCTGCCATATACGCAAGCCGACAAACTTTTCCTGCTGAAAGCTGGCTAATTAAAAATTTACACACATGCGTGCCAAGGCTGGGGGAAAATATCAATTTGCCTGAAAGCAAAGTTTTTGGTAAGCAAACTAAAAATCAAATAAAATTAATTACCATACCAACGGCCATTTGTAAAATTAACTTTGCACACTTCTTGCTTCGGCACTTGGGCTGGGCACGTGTTGGGTACAACTTGGGCAAATCTTCTGGGACTTGGCTCGTACTCCGGGCCAATTAATGGACTGGCTAAATTGTTATGTCTTGAAACATAATTACCAGGGACCCAAATTTCTAGAGGCGAAATGATTTTAATTACCCAGACAAGGGGCTTTTTGGAGCAGCTGCTAACTGAGCGACAATTGACTCCACCCTCGCCCTCCCAGGGAAAATTTATGCTTCAGGCTTTAATAAACATTTTAGCCTAATGCCTGGCCATTATTTATCTCACAAAAAAAAACTTTCAACGCCGCGGCACCAAAAGACAAACAGTTAACATTTGTAAAGCGTTTCGGTTACATTTTCCCTGTCCGTGACTGAGACTGAAGATAAATTACAATCGTGTCTCGTGGCTGTCGTCTCTGCCCCAAAAGAGCAACTCAAATTAAACTCCACACACACACAAATACACACACCAGCTCTCATACATTTGCTTTGCTGTTTTGGAGTTTTTAATCAATTTTCGTTGAATTTTTTATGCGGTAGCTGTTAAAAATGTTGCACGATAAAACTCCCCACAAAACAAAAAGGTTACCAGAAAAAGTAAAAGCCAAATGCAATGCACATAATAACTCACTTCAAGCGGGCACTGACAATTGAGTTGTTTGTTGTGTTTTTTGGAAAAAAAGAGTTGGTGTTGTGATTAAAGGTTAAAGGACTTGAGCAACCCTAAGCAAAATAATTTGTAGACAGAGGAAAGAATATCGCACTGAAAAGTTTGACATGTTTTTGCTTAAATCTACTTAGAACAAAAAGATTTCCTATTGATCTTGAAAGCAGAGTAGTAACCATATTTCAAAACATCAAAAAACTATTATTTCAAACGGCCACACTGATTTTCTCTCTTCTTGAAAGATTTTATTCAATAAAAGTTAAAAGTTCAGAAATATTTAGTTGTTTTTTAGGAAGCATGGGAAGTCTTTAGTTTCAAACCGCTTTTTATGACGGTTTTCGCAGTTGTTAACATTTTGAGTTTGGAATTTTTTCGTATTTTCGTTTTCCTACAAATCTTTCACAAGCTTCTCAAAAGGTTATGGTATTTAATTTTTTTAAACTCTAGCATTTGTTTAAGTCGTTTCTTGGGTTTCGAACAGCGGAAAGTGCATAACCAGTTTTTTTTAAACTACAAGGCTGCTTACGATTGCGATTAGGATCATTTACAAGCTTTAAAGACTACACAGAAAAATAGATCCTTTAGTATCCATTTGGAATGGATATTTTTTAATATCTTTTTTTTTGATACTACAAAACCAATTATTCATATCCTTTTGATGATTTTCAGCTCCGTTGGATGAAAATCTAAGAGCAATTTAACATTAAATGGATATTTTAATATCCAAAAAGTAAACCCAAACAAAAAGGATACCAAAATCATCCAACGGATCATCAACAATTATTCTGTTCTTCTTAATAGAAATCATATACTCAGGGTCCTGGTGCGCAGTATGGATCAGCAGGCTCGAAAACTACTGCCCTAAACACTATGGGCAAAACGGCCGAGATTGTAAATAGGTTCTTTGATAGCTATCCAATGCTATATCTCAGGGATGGGCTTCGCCTGGCCCGCCTGTCCCTTGCAGACCGCATCGTTTCACTTAAGGGGGAAAACACTTTGCGGAAAAAAAATTTTCGACTTTTTTTTTTTGCATATTTTTGTAGCTTGGATATTCAAAAATATCCCCCTAAAAGGATTTTCAAAAATTCGAAATAGTTTAGAAGATATAGCCCTTTTAATGACCCAAAGTGTCCCGATTTGCCTAGCAACTGCAAACTTTAAGCGCGTTTATCCCGAAACCACGTTTTTCAAACTGGTGGCCACGATTCAGAAGAAACCAGTGGACCGATTTTGCTCCGGAAGGGCTTATACGACGCAGAATTGTCGTCGCTATCGTTCGGCCCTCCAACTTTTGGATACCTATATTTTAAGTGTACTTTTTTTACACTACACTACAAAAAAGGCCAAAAAAAATTTTTTTTTTTCAAATGTCCGCCATTTTGTCAAAAAAATATTCAATTTTTTTTCGGACCCGCATTTTTCTTTTTTTTTCAAATCATCCCAAGTGCTGCAACCATGGTCACCATGTGGGCACCTTTTTTTATTCATCATTTTTCGGAGGCCGATAACTTTTTGAACGGCCCTCATATTGACAAATAAAAAATTTTGTATTTTCCTTTCATTCATTAACTATTCAATAAAAAAACAAAAATAAAAAATCTCTTATACTTTTTTTTCTGGAATTTTTTTAAAAACCATCTACTTTTGCTCATCGCAAAGTGTGTTCCCCCCTTAACACACAACGCAATTCGTTTACCGTTGCTCGTCTCATCTCGACCACAGTTTACAACAATCACGAGCTGATGAAAAAATGTTGTTGTTGTAGTTGCTGTAGCAGCAGTGCTCTGCTGCCCACCCTAATATATCTGTCTAGACTCTAGAAGTACACAGAGTACATTAAGTTTGTGCAAAAGTATGTAACAACCAGAAGGAAACATCTTCGACCCTATGTTAAGTGTAAAATGGCTAGAGTCGTTTTAACTACACTGATATTTCGTTTACAAATTCTTAAATTGCCTAAAATTACGCCAAATAATTCACTAGCGATCGATGCGGGTCCGACTTCTAGGTCATATTTATAGTCTTTTTCTGCGCCTCAGATATATATAGCGTACACTATATGACTGAGTATATGCTGTCTGGCTACTTTGACATGACACTGTTGTTTCAATAACAAGCGGAATTACTCTACTTTTTTCTACGAATGTGCTTGACTTCGGTAGATTAAGAATTTTTCTAAGTGTAAGAATTAAATATAATGGTTCCAATCAAATAAATGTTAAAAGAGTTAAATTTTTTCTGAAGAATATGGGTTTTAGCGACCTGGTTTGATTTTAGTCAAAGTGATTGTTAGCCGGCTCTAGGTCGACGATTTATTATAATTCAATAATCAACAGAAATTCAACAAAGAATACATATGAACAAGCAGTTGTGGTTGCGCAGGGGGTAACCATTTCGTCTGCCTTCATGGCTATGCTTCGTCAGTACGTATTCAATTGCTGTCACACTATCAAGCCATTTGTAAATTCCTATTTAAACAACCAACCGGGAGAATTAAAACTTGAGAATTGGAAAAGCGCAAAGGGAGTAAAATTTCTTCTTGTTATTGTTATATCACATGCATTGGCATAGAAGGTTGTTCAATGTATCTTTGTTGCGTTGGCCAGTGTTTAAATTACTGAGAGCTTCATTTCAGAGTTTGAAGAGAAAAATTTTAATAAATTTATAACAACTTCTTAGACTGGTTTATGTACAGCTTTCGATTCAGATTTGTTTTGTACTTATTAAAAATATATTTTTCATTCTTAAACAAGATTTTGTCTAACATAATTTCTATTTTCATTTAGCACCTACTTTTCTAGTTGGAGTTGGAATAATGCCAAAAAAATAGATTTCACTTTCAGCATATTAAAAACAAAAACCTTCTACGTGGCTACAAACTGCAACGCCCTCATAGTTAAAACAACCCCTGGAGCTGGAGTTGTGTGCCCGTGCTTTTTCATTTAATGTACTCATGCATAGTTAATGAGCCTTTTACCCCTCAGTTTATACATAGTAGTCGCGTATTTTTTACGCTTTCTTAATGCAGAGTATAACTATAATGTCATAGAGTTTGCTTTTATTGTTCATTTTTAGAAGAAATATAAATTTCTCAGTGTTTTGCTTTTAGCACTGCAGAAGTGGGCATACACTCTGAAACCAAAATTAACCAATTTCGTACATGAATTAAGTATTTTCAGTTTCAAAAGTTCTTTCATAAAATGCTTAATTGCTTGATTTCAAGAATAAGAGAGTTGAGCTAAGCTAACCAGTAGAGTTAAGAACTTTAGAGCCCGTCTTAGTCTAAATAAAGTTCTTTATTCGCTTAGCTGAAGAACAAATAATGCTTGTATAAAGAATTTTGAAGCTCAAATAAGAACTAAGCATACTTAACTTAAGTCTATAAAATTCAAAATGTATTCCTCTTTGATAGGAATCTAATATGTACAAATATGTTCTTAAGCCAATCCCTTTTGTGCGAGGCCAAAAATTGAGAGTGCTTAAAGCGACGCAAACTAGCTCTGACCTACAGCTTTAGTCGCTGGCCAGCGACAGAAGAGCTGTTTGCTCTCTTGGCATAAGCCTCGGCATGCGTTCAGCTAGTGTCGGAGGGAATGGCGAAATTTGTTCGGTCCAGACATGACCATCGCTGATCTAAAAGCTCTTTTCTCTGAGAAAATACGAGAGTGAGTGAGAGAATTAAATTCATAGGGCAAACCTAAGTCGGTTTCCACTTGTCCCATTTTCAATTTCATTCTTTAACACAAAAGCCCTTTGGTACATTTCATAGTTTGTTTAAAAAAAGGCACGCAAAAGCACAACCTGCAGGTGGGAAGGGATGGTGTCAAGCTGTCAGCACTTCTAAAGTGCCAATCGAGTGTGGGAAGTTTATTGATTTTTTTTTTTGCTTACCTCCATTTGGTGCGTCGATTTTGGAACCACGTCTTCACCTGGGCATCGGTCATTTTGAGACCACGCGCCAGGGCTGCTCGCTCCGCAGAGGCCAAATACTTTTGCTTATGGAAACGCTTCTCTAGCTCCGCCACCTGGATGCGTGTGAAGGAGGTGCGTGGCTTTTTTCGCTTGGGAGGCGTGCGATTCTGATAGGGATGTCCAATGCGACGGGCGATGGGAAAGGCAGCTGTAATGGAAACGGGGGAAAAAATATTAAGTAATTGTGCGTCCACTTTCACTCCCTGTCTGTGTGTCCTGCCAGGCAATTAGCCAACAATAAAATTCCTTTCCTAGATAACAAGCCATTTCCGATATTTGCTTCCGGCACCTGTACTAGTTACCTCCGCCTACCCTACCTATCTACCTGTTCTGAAGGGCACGCTGTGAAATCAATTTAGGAGTCCCTGGCTCGGTCGCTAAGCCGCCTAATTGCCTCTGGAAGAGGCAAAGGCCAAACCCTTATCATAGACAAAAACGCACGCGACATCAATTTCATTCAAAGCCGCCGTTGAGTCATAAAGTCGCGCTTACTTAGAGGATGCGTAAGTGACCCAGTCTCTGGTCTGGGCTAGGGTATGGACTTGGTTCACAGTCTGAGTGGCAAACGGTGGCTCTGCTGGCGCTGAACCTTTTAAAATTCCTGCCAGTCGCCTTACTTTACTTTGCCTTGGCGTGCGTCTTGTTGTTGTTTATTGGATGCGATAAGCCTGGCGCAGTGGTCAACAAAATATTAAACAGCAACAACAAAAACGGCGACTGTGAAACCGGCTTATTTGTCCACGGATGAGGTCATGCACGGAAGGCTTATAAATATTGTGAGAAAATTGCATTGCATTTAGAAGCAACTGTTGCTTGGTCGTATTCCTGTTTAATCCTAATTGATATGATCATATTTCAATCAGTCGGAATATTGAAATAGGAATGTTTCTTTTAAAGAAGTTGTATGCAACTGTATCTAGGTCAGACGGGTTGCAATAACAAAGTCAGAATGGAGTAAAATGGAGTCCTCACTATTTCAGGTTTGTTTTCGAAATCGTCAGGCAATAATTTCGTATTGACTTCAATAAGTCGATCCTAATCTCTCCAAGAAAAGTTCTTCGGAGGAGCTATGGACCTCTAAAAGTTTTCGTCGAAATCATTATATCAAAACGAGCATTTGCAAGGGTATGAAAACTTCAGCACAGCCGAAGTTAGCTTAGCCTTCTCGATTTATTATAGCCCACCCGAAAGATATGAAACTGTGTTGAAGGTTTCCCGATATGTTATATCTTTCTTTTGGTTGACCACTGTTAATTTTTCTGAACCACGCGTCGTCCAGAGTAATAATACTTGCCAAGATTTCTTATAAGCATTTTTTAAAGGGTTTGCTTCCTTTTATAAATACCAAGGTATGAATTGTTTGTTTAATAGAGAGCCCGTTAAGGTTTTTTATAACAAACTTTTTAGTGAGACTACTGTTCTATACTTGGATCCTATTATATTTGGATCAATTGGATCTTTACGTTCTTTGAAATCTCAAGTTGTAATTCTCCTCCTAGCTTAAATAAATTGGTATTGATATAATTTCCTTAACAGAAATTATGAGATTGATTGAAAAGCTACAAAGAAATAACTTTGCTGCTTTTTTTCCTCTTACTAATCAGTCAGTCAAAACCCCAAACTATGGTTTTAACTTTGAAAAGGGTAACCTTATCTCCCTTTTGTGCTTGAAAAGTTTCTTTTCCGAGCTCTATAATGCGAACTAAGAGTTCTATTGGCAGAGTATTGAGACTACTGCCTGTAAGGCAATTCGTGCCCTCTAAATATCTTCTTTTTTGGGCTTTTGAAAGACAAATATTATATATGTTTAACATTGACGAAATATACCGATTTCTTTAAGCCCTCAATCTTAAATTTTACTACCTTTCTATGCCCTACTAATCTATACTATTCCATGGTTAGAAACTCCAGTATCCCCAGGACAAGAAACTGACAATAGTTAGGACTATATGGACCAAAGCTTAAATAAATTGGTATTTGCAAACGTCTGGTTGGCATCAGCGCTTGAAACACTGATGAGATGGTTGGGAGTCCAACAAGACAGTCTGTCTAAGTGTCTTTGTTGATTTCGTTGATTATTGAATTATAATCAATCCTAGACTTTAATCAAAATAGGTAGCTAAAATCCATTTACATTATTTCTATTTAATCTCAAGCAAGGAAGTGCTTTGAGAAGGTACATTGGCAGACTTTTAATATTTGAAACAACATCGATGTTGCATCGATGTATTACTTCCCATACATCGAAAACATCGATATCGCTAGACATTGATGTTTCTCCAGCTCTACTATACACTCAGAAAAAAGCGGGTGCGGCTGTTCTACACAAAACGGGATTGAATTTATACCGTTTTGAACTTAAAATTGCAGGTAAGATTCGTTCTTGGGGGTACATAAATTGGTACGAAACTTTCTAAAACCGAGAAACGAGTGTTATTATTATTGAAATGAGAGCAAACGTTCTTGAATCAAAAAAATTTTTTTACTTACACTAAAAGGAAAAATTCAAGAACAGCACGTTCTTAGCTTAAGTACAAAATAGTATGTAAGATTGAATACAAAATTGACTTATAATGCTACCTCCGAAAAGATTGCAACGGGAAATATAAATTGTTTTTAAGCGAGTCTGTTCTTGAAATTCCCAACTGGTTTGAACTCTTTTGTTATGGAGTGATAGTAAATTTCTGCCCTAGAGAAGTTTTACCCAAGAGGTTAATTCATGGCCCTTGGATATTTCCAACCATCTTTGGTTAAATACAGAAAACTCGTTTTAGAACACATTGGGAATAGCTTTCGAATGTTATGGGCTCAAACCAAGAACTTTTTGTACTTGTTTGAAATACTCATTTGTTCTTTCTATAATGTTTTGGGCTGGCCATAGAACTTACTGGAATTTATGAAAGAAAATTTTGTATTTACTTTGAGAGTTAATAGGGCTTGACTTAAGGCTGTTACAATCAAAAAGTAAGATAGCAAAAATTTTAAAAATTCGAAACATGTAAGAATTTCGGGATTGAACAAATCGTACTTGATCCAAGAATTTCGTACTTGGATCAAGTATTTTCGTACTTACAGTACTATAGACACCGTTTGTATTTAATTCAAGTACAAAATTTTCGTTTTTTTTCAGTTCAAAGTAAATCAAATTGGTTGCAGCTTCAACACAATGATCTTGATTAAGATATGAGCAGTCTGTATTTAGCAACAAATTATTCAGGAGTTTGAGTCTGTTTTCCTGAAGCATCCCCTAAGCTAAGATTTAGTTGGCTTAACCAAATTTCATATACTGGATTCTTCATTATTTTTTGACTCTACCTCGAGTAGAAAGACATTACCTGATTGGGTTTGGTTGGGTATTTAAGTTGGAAAATTTTCCAAAAATACCATTCACTTATGCCATACTCATTACTTTAACGAACCGAAATAGTTTGCTCCATATTCATTACATTATATGACCGCCCCGGTTTTCCACTCAAATCTGCACAAACCTTAATAATCTTAATGCTGCCCCCACAAAATGGCGTTCCATTCCTAAGCAACCACACTGGCTGTCAAAAGCCGTCAATACCAAACGAATGTACGGTGGGTGTTAAGCTGACAAATCATGTTTTTTATTACGCCTGTTCCCGGGAACCCTTTTTTATGCAGAAGGATGCTAAGCATAAATTTCTACAGCATCATTTGAATATTTCAAGCAATATCAATTTCAATAAAAAGCCATTTATCGCACCACATAAGCAGGCATATGATTTGCTCCTCCCCATCTCACACACCACCCCTCCACCGTATACCCACAAGAGCGTGCGATTATAGGTATCCTTAAAGGATATGCCAGGCCACATAAGCATAATTTTATGGCTTTCCCGGCGTTTTGCTGCCAAACAGCAGTGAGCTTATTTATGATGTATCTTAAAGATACACACACCGAAGGCAAGGGCGAGGGCTGGGGCTAGGGCTACGGCTACGGCTGTCGTTGTAGGATGCCTTTACCAAAAATGTGTACATAAAATAATGCAAAAAGCTTTTAGCATGCATTATTGATGGCAGACTCTGTGGCATCCCCTCCTTGGCCGCACTTTGACCCAAGCCTGTTGTTGATAAGGATAAAGTTGAATAGTTGAAACATTTGCATTCACGGAAGAAGTAATTGGCGCCTGGCTGCGCGGGCACTGCCCAAAAAGTATAAAAATTTACACACTTACACACATGCAATGGTTATTAATCATATGGCGCTAAGAGCCAGAGGGACAGGCTCGTTTGTCTTGTTAATGAAAAAAGCCAAGGCGCCAGCTTATCGGCCACAAGGCAAGCGACACAATAAACACACCACAAAACGGCAGACGAAGATGTTGACAAAACGAAACGAAACGTGTGCCTCACCCTGGGCCTAGACGACGACGCAGACGCTGGCGGAGACGACCCCTTCCTCGTTAATTAAAAGCTGACCATGTCAGTTGGACTCAAATGTGAAGTGCCGGTATGCAGGCGATAAACAAAAATCCACTGTGAGCCCGGCGACCGCCCAATGCGTAATTAATTCCTTTTTGGGGGCCGGCAGCGCGAAATTAAAAAGTCATGTAAACCAGCTCATTAAAATAACTAAAAGAAAGAAATAAGGCGGATGTTGGTCATAAAAAAGAAGTCCAAGTCTGATCAACAGATTGGCATTGCCTAAGCCGCTTTTCTGCATGGGCAAAATAAACCAAATATGAGTTATAGGCACAAATCCCGGACAGGAGCGGTTCAAGGCTGATATGGCGCCCCGATACTGACTACAAAAGATTGAGGGTTTTGATTTTGGACGGAAGCTTTTGAGCTTATATGGGTGAAAAAATTAGTTTTGCAAATATTTGTCCATATTTTATTTCAACTTTAAGAAACATGTGAATGAGGACTGATGAAGGACCAGTGTAAATTCCACTTCCCTGGGAACAATTTTGGAACAACTCGGTCTTATTTTGGGAACATCGCGGAACATTTTGGTAATTTTATGTGACTGATTTTAATACATTTATGATATTCAAACTAGCAAGTTTAAGCCGGTTAGAGGTAATGTAATGTTTTCACATAACTTTAATGGTCAAACTCAAAACCACAAAGGAGGCTGGTCAACTAAACAGGAGGTTTAGGAACCTCCCGGTTCTATCAATAGAGAAGAAGCAGAGTGTTCATGCCAGCATTGCAATAACTGCTTGGGAATTTCAAAGCAGCATAAGTGCAAAACCAACACCAGAACACCAATTGTTCATGATTTCCGAACAACTGTTCGGTTTTTTAACGGACGCGTAATGAAGTGTGACCAGAGCCTGTGTTTTGCCGTGAACGTCGGGCTTTTGTTGTGAATAGAAATTCATGAATGAAATGGTTTAAAAAAGTCCACTGGGCTGCATTTTGGACCGCAGTTTTTTTCTTAGTGTAAGTACATGATCATTACCCCCTAGAACCGGAATATTCCCATTTGAACATTTTTCCTTGCCTGACAAGAAAAATGTGGAAAAGTCTTTAACAGCAAAAAAGAGATTGATTGAAAAGCTACATGGATATAACTTTGCTGCTGTTTTCCTCAGTTTTTATTTTAAAAAGGGTAACCCCATCTCCCTTTTGTGCTTGAAAAGTTTCTTTTCCGAGCCCTATAATAAGAACAAAGTGGTCTAGTGGTAGAGTGCTTAGACTACTGCGTTAAAGGCAATTCGCGCCCCCGAAATATCTTCTTCTTTGACGTAATTCCGGAGTAGCCAATAATACCATGTGGGAAGATGGTTTTGGTTGATATGGCAGCCTTCGGTTGGTTTTGCGAAAAATGATTGAATTTGGTTGGAAGAGATATATGGGACACCTCCGCAATAAAAAATTTTGAATAGCTCTAAAAATTTTGAAGATATCAAGCTCATTTTTTGCAGAGGAGTCTATGTGCCCAATATCAACAATAACAGAAAGATCGGTCCTGGAAATCCTTAGAGATTTTGGCTTCGGTAGGTTTGCAAACCGCTCGAAAAATCCGTCTGTGTCTCAGAACTTCGCAGATTTCATTTTCTTATTCGAAAGTTTATTTAGAAGGTGTGTGTATAAGATTATGGTCCAACTACTAAAACAGGGCTGCGTCTCTCGCAAATAGTTTATAACAGTTTTTATTCAAACCTATTCTTATGTTTTCTACATTAGGTAAGACTTGCCCTCTTGGAAACATTAGTTTGTGTTTTTGCTAACCGACTTGGGTTCGCTAAGTCAGTTTGGTTGGCTTGCCAAAATCTTCTAACAAAATACGAGATGTTTCAAACCAACCGAAAGAGATTCCTAGGATACTAAGAATTGTTTTTGGGTTGGAAGATATTTCTGGCACACATCCGAATAGTTTCATTTTTGCTTTGAACAGTGATAGCTGAGTAATTTCCCAAGCTGCCCAATAGAAGGCGCCTCTTTTGTACCTATTTGGCTAAACAGTTGCTTATATGGCGGATATATGATATATTCATCTGATTTTCATTAATAACTGAAAAACAGAAAAAAAAAGAAAGACTACTAGTCCAGTCAAGTTAGACAAAAAGCGGGCATGTTCAATGAACATGCATGAAATATATCTTATCTCTCAAAGGGAGAGTTTGGCGATAGTTTGAAAGGAGAATTTGGGGATAGTTTGGCGATTTACAAAAACAAATTTCGTTAGGTATTGCATTTTTGTCATTCAAGAGATAAATAGGCGACTTGAGGTATTGCATTTTTTTCATCCAATCGGAAAAAAGGGAAATACAATTATAAACAGGCCTGAGTTTCAGCTGCCTGTTTTATATTGAGAGTCCACGAAATTATAAATTGTGAATTACAAGTGGTGTAATCTATGCGATATGCCAGAAATAAATTGTTGAATACTTTTAGGCAATTCAATATAAGTAGTATCTTAGCCGTGCAGCATCCAACGTGTGCGATAGTGCAAATGGTTGAGACGGCACTCCAATTGTCTTCAGTCCGAGGGTCCCGAATTCGAATCCAAGTGTAAGTATAAAGTATATAAAATTGAATAATTCGTAGTTTTTCAGTACTTTCTCTGAACGCTATGAAGAAACGTATTCTTATCTACAGGAAGAAACACTTTTTTATCCCTTAAAAGTTCTTTTTCTTATCGCTTTTTTATCGCTCAAAAGATCTCTTCCCTATCGCCCAGAAGTTATTGAATATTGTCACATTTCTTCAAGTAGAAAGATGAGAATGCCATAATAGTGCGATATCGCTAGAGTTAAGCGATACCTACTGGGAGAATCCCATTCTTTTCTTCCGTGATATAAAATGTTTGCTGATTTATTCCATTGTATTGTCTGTGTAGTTTTGAAAATGGTTTTGAAGATGATCATGTAAAAATTGAAAACTGACCCTACCAATAACCACGCAGCCGGGTGAATACTGTCAAATGGAATATAAATTTTTGGAGCTAGAAAAGAAAAACGAGTTTCATACACCAATTTTTTTGCCATATTTCAAATTTTAGGGGCAGATTTTTCAGAATTTGATAGTCATGTATTTCATATGATTGGTCTGGAAATGAGTTTGGAGCTTATCAATTGGATCAGCCATTTTCCACCTTGAGATAGGCATCATTGTTGAATTATCATACAGATCTTCGAAAATGAGTTTAATTAGGATCTGATCTAATTTTTACCGACTGCTTCCATTTTTGACTATAGAAAACACTAGTCCTGAAAGTGTTATGCGTGAACGACTGAGTTAGCTCTAAAAGACGGTGTTATAAAATCTGTGTGAAGGTGTGTGAGTCCCTAGTTCTGCATTCCCTTGGAAAGTACAGAGTACCCGCGTACGCCACAACCTTCCCTGGTCACATGTAGCTACAAGTGAAGCTCATAATGTAAACAAATTAACAGAAAGGGATACTTTGGAGCTCGAGCCTCGTACATGCGTATGCAAATGAGCTTTGAGCTTCTGCTTTGCTTCTGGGCGGTGGCTCAGCGTTAAGTTTTTAACTTAAGCTGCGATTGCGCATTTGAAGGCAAACATGTTTTTATACTTTAGGGTTTGCGCCGGTGTGTGCGTGTGGCTGGGCAGTGACATGCCGATAGGCATGTTGGCTTAAAAGACTTCTCTGATCGCGCTTATTAGTGTTTGGCTGGGTCTTGCGGGTCACTGCTTTAGCGGCAATCGTAAACAGTAGCCGCCAAACATGGTTCCAACGCAGCGTGTGGCTTTCGCTTATGGTAAACTCACCTGCCAGACGATCCTTAACCGCCTGATGGGCCAACGCTGCGTGATGCAATGGCGGCAGGGCCCAGGTTAGTGGCGTACGTTGAGGCGGCACACGTAGCACATGGCCAGCAGCGGCAGCGGCTGCCGAGGGATACAGATGCGGATAGGAGTACAGGGCGGCGGCGCTGCCATATGTGGAATTGGCAATGCTGGTGGCCAGTTTATAGGCAGCCAGTTCGTGGTCCTCCACCGTGAGTACATCCTTGTCATCGCCCTTGTTATTGTTGTTGTTGTGACTGGAGCTGCTGCTGCTGCTGTGCTGGTTGGTGTTGCTGCTGTTGATGTGGTTGCTGTTGTTGTTGTTCGTCTCGAAGGGTTTGGACAGCAGGCGTGATATGCTGAAGGGCAGATTCTCACTGGAAGAGGAGCGCGTCTGCTCCGACTGCAGCGACTCACTGCGGGGTAGGGGAGGAGAGAAGGGGAGAGGCTCATTAAAAAGTGTCGCCCGATAACGACGCATACTTCATAATTAATGTGTACCAGTTTCGGCCCACTCGCTCAACATGCAAAAACCATGTTGCCAATGTTGTTCGGGAAAATTAAGTAATTATGCAAATTTAATTTGGTTCTATAAATCAAACTCACTTCGAACATAAAAAACGGTGATTTTAAACACTTTCCAAAATATCCAAACTTGTTATCTAACCTTTGTATGTGCTCTGCATTCCCTGGAATTTGGATATTTTATAGCATTTTTATGTTGCGCTCTATTAAAATGTTAATCCATCGAACGCTTGTGTTTGTGTGTCTTTGTCTCGAACCCGTTTAGGTTCCATGTGTGGAGGAACTGCTGTTATCAAAACGCGCTTTTTTGGCGCCTTGCTAATGTGCGTTTTATCGTTCCTCCCAATTCCTGGCCTATGTAAATTCAGGGAGTTTCTTCTTTATGGCCACAGTTCGAGTTTCATTCTTTTTTTGGTCTCAATTCATTAGCGTTTAAGAGGTTTGTTCACGCCATTCAAAAGGCGTCCAGTTTCATCGATTCGAATAAAAGCAGTTAGCACTGTTTTGCTCGAGTTTTTGTGGCAGCTTGTTAGGGGCTTTTGTTGGACTAAGAATGGGTTTTTATGTGAAACATTCAATGGAATGAATGGAAGCCATAAAACAGTTGGAATTATGGAAGTATAATAACAATTTTCTGTCAATGGGGTTTAGAAAAAGACTTAAAATATTTGGAGAGACTTAAAATTTGATGGGAAAATGGATAGATTGATAGCATTGTTATCGTATGCAGTACGATAGAGGTGGCCACTATCTATGCCCTAGGCGCACTATTGTTTTTATAAAAGCTGCTCTTTGCTCTTTTTTACTGACCTATCTTTGCAATGCAAACTTTGTTTCGTCGAATAATATCCAGAGCTCTTAACTGGTTTTGAACCAAACCGGTTTGAACCTGGAACTTCGACTTTTTCGAACCGAAGCTTTAACCTAACTATGTGTGCCAATTGGCAGAGCCAACACCTGATTCGAAACTAAAGTTTCGGTTCGCTACTACAAAAATGTTAAACATTCTGAGATCTGACATACGGCCTAAAACCTTTGTTATATTTGTAAGATCGGTCAATGAAGAAGAGTTTGATATCTAATCTATCCAAGGGTTGTCCTTAGAACTAAAGTATCTCCTGTAATAACCGTAATAAATGCTTTGTACAACTACCTAACCTAAGTAGAACTTTAAGAACACATATCACTACAAAACCAGTTAGATAGACACGGAAAAAAGGTGCATAGCTTATGAAGTGAAATAATAAAAGTATCATCAGAGCTTTCGATCTCATTGTTAGAGAACAGTCAAAGTAGCCGGGTTAGGCAAAAGTAAGTAGGGAGTTTACTTAGAATTAAGGCCAAAACAAATTGAGCATTCTGGGAATGAGTGAGGTCGATCGCCAGTATATGAAAGATGGTGTCACTCAAGATTGCGTTTATTGTGAAAGGTCTTCGAGCAGTGGAAAAACTCGAAGTGTTTCTGTCTCTCGCGTGTATGGGTACGTAGGTGTTGATTTAGATTGCTTCTTGTGTCTTTGAGCACTGCGAACATTGGAAGAGCCGCTCACCAGTATGAGTAGGCAGGTTTGCCTTTAGAGAGCTCCTCGGGGCATAAGACTGTGGGCACTGTAAAGTAAAGTATGGCTTGTCTAGTTGACACAGCCCCAAGGCTTGTCACGTTGACACAGCCCCAAAGGGCTAAGGCCGAGCTTCTCTCAATTTTTTTGAGCTTCTAATTTTCGCACAAGAGAAAGAGACCTACAGCTTAACGCCGAATCCGAACGTCAGCTTGAGAAACTTTTCATGGCTAAACTACAAATCTGGCGCTAACAGCAGAGAGGCGTGATCGGGTGTAAAGTTTATTCAAAGAAAAAACTTTTCATTAGATGTTCCGAGGCGGGATTGAACCCACGACCTCTTGCAACAGTGGTCGCGCAAAAAACGCGCCAACCCAACCCCCCAGCGGTGGGCACTGGGTACATTTAAAGAGGGCGTTCTCCAGTATGCATGATGGGGGTGCTCCTCTATATAGCACTTTACAGCAAAGGTCTTCGAGCAGTGGAGACATTCGAGCGTTAGTGTCGTTCCAGGTTGTGCTTGGTGGTAAAGGTCTTTGGGCAGAGGGAACCTTCGAAAACCGCCCCCTGAGGATCTTTTTTCTGTGGTCTGCTCGTTTCGGATTCGATCCGGTTCTGTCGGTTCCAATAATAACGGTAATCGGTATTCGGTTCTCAAAAAAATTTGTATCGGTTCCGGTACATGATTTGAAACGGTTTGTTTCGGTTAACTGGTTCCGGTTCCCATTAATCCCGAAAAGTACTTTTCCCAAAAATTCGAAATTCACCTTTTCCTTTTGAACAGACCTAGTAAGTCTGATCCAAGATCCTTCCCCTTATAAACTATTCATATAAATCGGAATTGGTAAACGCTCTGTTTTTCAAGAACCGATCAGAGAATTCGGTTGAAATGTTTCCCATCTACACAGTCGAATTTTGGAAACGGGAACATTTAATAATTCCGATTCCGCATGATTTGATCGAAATCGAAAACGGGAACAGGCCGGTTTTTCGAAATCAGTGTCTTTTAAGTGGCTACAGAAAATAAACTCTAATTTTTTTCTATTCCGATATACAGGGTGTCCAGAAACTTTTCCGGTCAGAGCTTTAATATACGATACCGTTTGTCAATAGAAATATTTTTCTTTTACACCATGGGTCTAACCGCTTTGATTTACAACCCGTACTCGACGTTAGAGAATATCATAGCAACATAAATTATTACTCTCAATATCACACTACACACTCACTAAATTTGCAAAATGTCAAATGAATTCCATAAAACGAATTTTTTTAAAACTATTTCACAGAAATTTTTTAATTAGAATATAAAAACTGCATCAGAACTGCATTTTATTTTGAGACGTGATATCTTGGAAACGAAGCCACGTAGACCCATGGTGTAAAAAAAGTTTCTATTGATATCAGCTAATTTTAGTTATTTGTTAGAAAGCGATGAGTTTAGAACTCTTAACCGTAGTCCATACAAATTATTTTTTTTGATCTTGTTTATACAAAATTTTCTTGATCGTCTTTTTTTTTTTCGCTAGGAAAACATATTAACGTAATGCCTGGCGAAAATCTTACATATATCAAACACATCAAACTGAAAACTTGGTACGAAGTCGCTTAATTGCTGGGTTAATACAGCAATGCTTTCTGAAACTAGGACTTAATCAAGTCTGTGGCTTATATAACCTTTAACCGATTCGTGATTTCGGTTCGGTTTAAAGAATTACACTAGATTTTTCTTCTTCTTTCTTCTGTTTCCAAATTTTTGAATATTATTATGTACTTGTATTTCCGTTTTTTAACAATAAACATGCATGTAATTTATGTACCCATAACTTCAAGAGCCTCAGAAAACTTTGTTGCATTGGCATGATGGAATATGGTATGATAAACTCAAGCGTCATACAAAATCGCTCCAAAAAGTAAGCTATGCACAGAGGGAAAAACCTGTTTAGAAAATAAGTTGCTTTCAACTCAAAATAAGAAAACAAGTAAGAAAGTCGGTCATGTCCGACTATAATATAATCTGTACCTCCCAAATTTTGTTTTAAAGTGTGTGAAGTGTTGTCCATCACCGTTGCGAGCTGTGTTTGATTCCCTATAACTCGACTATCGTTCATCAAATCTTTACCACTCCTTTGGCGGATCGATAAATAATTCTGATTACTAAACCTTCCTTGCGGGGGCGTGGCCAAAATTGAAAATTAACTTGATCTGCCTGCAAGTGTAAGAAGTCTTAGTCCCATACATGTCAAGCCTCTATCTCTTACCAAATCTGAGATCTGTTTGTTTATACGAACAGACGGACGGACAGGCGTATGGCTAAATCGACTCGGCTGTTGATATTGATCAAGCATATATATACTTTATAGTGTCGGAGATGTTTCCTTCTGCCTGCTACATACTTTTGCACAAACTTAATATACTAGGTGTACCTTTGGTACTGAGTATAAAAACTTTCTCAAATATATTGAGAAATAGTTTTTTTAAAACAGCGACTGTCACGCCTAGCCCTCAGGAGCCGAGCACATTTCGCTATTCACATCAAAACAAGCCAAGCACATGCCGAGGCTTAGCCTCAGTCGCAGACCAGCGTTGGATGAGGGCAGGTCAGAGCTAGTTTGCGCCGCCTTTTTCCATACACTATCCTCTTTGGAGTACCGAAATGGTAAGAAGGGGAGATCGTATGAAGCTGGCATGTAAAAATTGTAATTTTTGTGATATTTTTCAAGTTTTGAAGCACTATAAGCTCTATAATTCGTTTTGCCAAAGATGGTGGGTATCAAAAAAGTACCTAAACGATTGATGTGGAGCTTACAAAAAGATTTTTTTTTTCTTTCAAAATTATGGGGATTCGAAGGCGTAACCAGAAAATGACCATAAAAAAGATTGATCAATGTTATAGTCGGGCTTGACCGAGTTTCTTTCTTGTTTTTTTTTGGCGTGTAGAAAAGCTACATGCCGCATGTAGAATTGAGAAAAGTAAACGCTGTATGTAGAAAAGCTACACAAACGTTGTGGGTGGAAAGTCCCTGTCAAACGTGTAGGAAAACTACATTTTCATATAGTGTTTTCTCTGTGTAGAGTCTTAGGTGGAAGAATATCTTCCGATTTCGAAAAAAGTTTATCAGGTGGTTTAAGTAGTTCAAAATTTTTACCGGTATATTATCCAATTTGATTCCGAGGTCTAAGAAGCTACGAACCAATGTTTGAACCAAAACCTAACGTGAGTTTTGACTTAGCGACGGGTTCGAATCACTGCACCGAACCTTCTGGGAATTTTTTTTCAGGTTTGCTGCTTTGATTTGTATAACTATTTAATTTCAAGGATCAATGCCTGTTCTTTGTAATTTGTAATCTGATGCCCCTAGAAATTTAACGATTTCAATTCTGTACTGTTGCTAGCTTTTCCCTAGCCCATTTCCATTTCTTCCATTTTCCTTACCTCAAGGGCGTTTCGGATTCATCATAACAACTGGCTCCATCATCCATATCCACATCGGATCCACTTCCGCAGGACATGCGCGAATCGGAATCAACATCCACGTGTATCTCCTGTTCCTCCACATCATCGCCGTGCTCGTGCTCATGCTCATCCTCCTCGTGGCTGGACATAATGACAACAAGTGGCGCCAATTTGAAACGATTTTAGTAAACTCAAATATTTAGTCAGCTCGAAAATACTTTTTATGGCATTAAATAATGGAAATCTCTTTTGAACAACAGCACTTCACTTTCACATACACACACAGACACACACACGGATTGAGTTTAAATTTTTGGTTGCAGTTCCATGCGTGGATTTGACCGCGACTCGAAACTCGACTCGTTTGTCGTTTTGCGTCTTGCGTACTGGGAGCGGGCGCGTGTTAGCGGGCGAAAACGCTATTCATAAATGCAATCAAAAATTGTGCCGACGGACAACCTGGCTGCTCGCTCTGCCACCGTGCTGCTGCTGCTGCTCGCTGCTCCCGCTGTGAAGCTTGTTAGCCCAAGTAAACCAAACACAGGCAGGAGTCAACCCCGCCGTCGGAACAAGTCAAACCGGTTCGCAGTCGCTGCGCTTCCTTCCTATTTGGTTAACGAGCCAGTTTGCCACCTTGTTTGAACCTAACCTACCATAATACTACTCTCGGGCCACCCTCGCCCTCGTCTTGCCCCTGGTGGTGGCTCTGTGGTTGTTTGCCCGCCCATCTTCCTTCTCGCTCGGCACATGCGCTGGTCTCAAAACCTGTTTCACTCTGCCTCGTGCATGGGCAGCACTGGCCGTCTCATTGAGACAGTGGGCGTGACGCTGCCCTGCTGCCATTGGCTGCTGCCCGCTGCTGGACCCTGGAGCCGGAGGTTGGTAGGTTGGTTTGGGGAAATGCGCTTGGCATTTGCGACGACATTTTAAATGGAAAACGTTTTGCTTTTGGGGTTTTTTATTAGACGAGCATGAAGAGAATGTATTTTTATTTTGATTGTTTCTATTTTCGGGTTAGCCAAGCGTGTCAGCCAGCTCCATCTCGCTTGCGCCGCCATTGTCATCGCCTTCGGGTGCGAGCGAGCTGGCTGGCCTGGCCCTGGGTTTCTGGAGAAGTGCAAATGTGGCAGATTAATAGCACAATTGGAAACAGCATTTTGTACGTTTGAGTTCACAAAGCAGCAACGGCTGGAGGGAAGGGGAAAGTTCTGGTCTACTTCCTGGCCGCTTTTCTTAATGCTCGCATTGTGAGATCTTTATTAGCGCAAAGTGTTCTCCTTGCTATCGGCTTGGCATTTGGCAGGCGGCGATTGCGATAAGAGAAAGGCAAATCCCAATCCCGCATTCCCCTGCCCCTTCCAACCACACGATTTCAATCCATTTGCATAGGCAAATGGAAATTGGTTTGTCCAATGTCGTTTTCTTTTGCTGACGCTGGAATTTTCTCAAGTTCAAATGAAAGGTTAATTGACAGCGACTTTGGGCACGAGCCAGGGGAACAGCGGAATCAGGTGCCATGCAAATGAGACTGCCCAGAATGGTTGGAGAAAACAGCGAGGGGGGAACTTACTTAAAGGAAGATGCTAGATAAAAGCATTTTCCATAAGAACATTTGCAATTTCTGGGTTTCACCTCTAGATCCGTACTGAGTAAACTGAGCTCTTTGTTGATGTTAATTTCTTATCATGATCATGAAGTTTTGCAAATGTAAATAGCACAGAGAAGGAAACATTTCCGAGTCAACAATCAAGTCGATATAGCCATCTTCGTACGGGATAGAATTTATACCGTTTCTGAAGCCGCGTATAAGCGAACCGATTAGACGTTATCGCAGTGGCTTTAGACCTGGTAACTCCACCACAGACCAGGTTATCGCATTTAAACAAATCGTCGTCAACAAAGCCAAAGACAATAGCCGAATTTAATAATGAAATAAAAGCAACGGCTCCTTTTTCACCTTTCGCTGTTGCGCCGCTTTGTAGAATGAAAATTCAGCGTTAAACTTAGGTCCCATTCTCTTATCGAAATAAGAAGCGCACAGCCAAGAGATGCCGGCGGCCCTTTGGGGTTGTGTCAACGTGACAGTCTTGGGGCTGTGTCAACTAGACAATTCATTTTTCTTACCCCTTTTTCACTTAAACAATAACAAAATAGAAAAAAAATTGCTGGTCAGCACCTGGACTCAAACACACAACCTCCAGTCTATGAAGTAAGCATTTAGCTCACAACGACATCGGATACACTGACATTCGCTGTAAAAATTTGAAACATAATCGGCCTTGTTTTGTAGCATACCTGGCTAAATAGAGAGGATAGAAAACTATGTATGTCTCTCTCTGACACTCAGTGGTGATTGACTTCGGCTGGCTTTCGGTGTGAATCGGCGAGTGACTTCGGGCCCCAGGGGCTATGGCTGGCCAGGCCTTTTTCTTGCCAACTTGTTACGACGTTCATGTGATTTGCGCGTGAGCTGCGTATTCAAAACAGTCAACCACAGTAGCGTAGATAGTTGAAACCCCACACCCTCCAAGTCTCTCAAGAAAGTCTCTCTCACCAACACTATGAGGCTAAATGGGTACACACACATACAAGTACGCAAAGGCTTCTCTCAACTTAGCACTAATTTTATGTTGCGATTTTTGCATTTATGATGTTTTGGAATTCCCAAACAGTATTGAGTTCTAATAACAAGCTAAAATTAATTCCGTGTGTGACTTATTTAAGCCTATTGCCGGATCACGTACAACCTAAACATTCATTCCCTATTAGCCCCGTGGTGCAGCTTAACGTAACTAAAATACATTGTTTGATTGATTATTGCCCACGGTCTTTCCTAGACACAAACATTAACACATACGAAGTGTGTTCAAAAGGAAAAGGATTTTTTGAAAAGTTCGTATTTATTCATCAATATCCATTTTGTCCCCTTCAAAATAATCGCAACGCTTTTTCCAATCCTCGAAGCACTTGTGCGCTTTTCGGTATGGCCATCAGCTCGTTCTTCGATTCTGACTTGATCTTATCAGTTGTGGAAAAACTCTTTCCTTTCATTGGTCTCTTCAGTTTTGGGAATAGGAAAAAGTCGCAAGGAGCCAAGTCTGGTGAGGCATGATTACGGTGTGGTTTTTGGCCGAAAAATCACTAAGAATCATTGATGTGTTAGCTGGTGCAATATCGTGATGCAGAATCCACGATTGGTTTTTCCACAACTCCAATCGTTTGAGCCGTACTGCTTCACGCGAACGTTACACAACTTCCTTGTAGTATTCCTTATTTGCTGTACGACCTCTTGGCAGGAACTCATGATGCACCACACCATTGTAATCAAAGAAAACAGTGAACAAAACCTTAACATTTGATCGAACGTGGCGTACTTTTTTCGATCTTGACTCATCTGGCCGCTTCCATTGGGATGATTGGGCCTTGGTTTCGATGTCATAACCATATACCTACGTTTCGTCACCAGTTATGACCCGTTTGAGCAAACCCGGATCGTCGTTGACGTCATTCAATAACTCCTGAGCGATACTAATGCGACGTTGTTTTTGCTCAAAATTTAGTCAAAAATCGAAGAGCACATAAAAACGTGACTAACCTTTTCAGTTGCCAAAACAAACTACTTATCGAAATTGGCTGCTAATACGTACGAAAATAACAAAAACAAAATATCGATAATCGAATGTATTCAAAATTCACGTTTTCCTTTGAACAGTGACTGCGCTGTTTACACTCTAACGTTTGATCTTGAAGCAATCAGTTATAAATTAGAAGTTTCTGTGACAGTCGGCCGCAGTCAAGCGTAAAGCGGACATTACTTTCCAGGGATGCAAACCGATCGGAAATAAGGACTGGTTCGGTTCAGTGGTTCACACAGTTTTTGAACCACCGGTTCGGCTAATTACATAGTTTTTGAATACAATTGAACCGAGGTTTCGGTTCGGTTCAGTGGTTCAGCTTAAATTTATAATATAGTTAATGAAATCCCGATCTTTCGAATGTAAAGCAATACCAAAAATGCCAAGAACGCAATTAATATTCTTGGATCGGCCGAAATTCTGTAAAATCTTAAGCCATAAAGCCCGTCTTCAAGTATAATCTCAACTCCTAAGGCCTATACTTAAGAATAACGTTCCGAATTGAGCTTAAATTTGTCCGGAAAGTTATTTTCTCCGAACTTTCAAAGTAGAGGCTTTTCGAAAAGTGTCCAAAATAGCATTTCTGTTCAAACATCGTCCATAATTTCGCCGAGTCTCAAGCCTTAAATCCTGGCTTAACCTTAAATCTGCGTGAAAAGATATTTTTCAAAACTTTTGAAAAATTTCAAAAAATCTTTTATGTTCTTTGATCGCTCTTTATTTCACCATATCTGGTTTCTTTGAACACTTCCTGAGCAGCTCGCAAAGTCATATTTTTGGACTTTTGAAGTTGCGGCAAGTTCAAATGATATTGATAACTTATTTTTGTCTAAGGATCGCCCTTAACAATTGACGTAACATAAAGTTCGATCTGTAATAGTTTTGGATTGGATGTTAGAGGTATTAAGCCCCAGGTTTTCGTTTAAGTCTACTCTATTGTGGTTTAGCAACTCCTTTAAACATAACACATTTTGTCAGGAAAAGCTGTTTTGTATTAAAACGCGTTTTAAAATGTCAAAGCTCACCTTAAGTGTCTTTTTCTCGAACTTTTGCTGAAACATTTGAAAATTTTGAATTAAATCCTAGAGAACTTTTGAATAGTCGGATATGTCGGATTCTAAAATTGGATTGAGTTGAAAAAAACAAGAATAATGAGAATTTGGTCTTGTAAAAGAAATGGAAAACGCGTCGAAGGAATGTAATCTGATGACAGGCTTATTAGGAGGTCGATGGGCAAACTCGACTGTGATCTGAACCGAACCGGTTCGGCTTAGCATTTTTGACGGGACGCCGGTTTGGCTTGCGGCTCGGTTTTTTAGTTGGAGTTAGCGGTTCGTTTACGGTTTGGTTCGGTTCGGTTCAGAACCGGTTTGCATCCCTGTTACTTTCACTAACACATATTTCTCGGACATTCTCGCCTATTTTCGCATCAATTATAGCACATAAAATCGAATCAAAATTGTTATATTTATTGAACTAAAATCTGTAAAAAAATAGTAACAAAAAATCTTGTTACTCGATCACCTATATTGAGCTCAGATCATAATAACCAAGGCTGAAAGCCAGTCCGGAAGCAAACTCAGCCTTACCGATCCGGATTGGTTTTTTGGGTCCATGTAACTGGACCATGGACCGAACCTTCTAAATCTTTTACCCTCCGAGCCTGAAATCGTTTGGAAAAGTCGATTTGTAATAAGTTTCTTTAATCCAAAGGTTTGGTTTGGCTGGCTCCTCGAGGTCATCCGTCTCATCCGAAAATTTTGTTTAATATTTTTCCAATATATTTCGAGCCCACATCGGGGTCCGTCTTCATGGGGACTAATTCGGGACAAGTGCCGAAAAACCCGTTGTTCATCATCGGATCCATAGTAAACATTCCAAACTCGGGATATTACGACTATGGGATGGGAAATAAAACACAAGCTAAGGTGTAACTTTTGGAAAGGGATGATTGACTGATAGCATTAATAAGTTTTGTCCGTTCGTCTATTGTCAATAGTTGTAATTAGATATATCAAATATAACAGTTTGCAGACTTGATTATAGGCATGAACTAGGCTTAACAGTGCGCTGGAATCAGTCTCTGCGGGTTTTACGTGTAGTCTGTACGGTAGGTAGATGCCCTCTGGTGGGCCACGAAGGGCAACGAATAGGAACTGCTTCCGAAATGATTCAATCTGATCTTGTTAAGCCTGGTACTGCGGAGAACAGTGGTAGGATTCTAGTTTTGGTCGAGCTAGATAAGTGTAACTAAACCTCTTTGGTGCCTACGACTTTGTTACTTGTGACAGAAAGGTAAATAGGTTGCAAGAAATGGGAAGTAAGAAAGTTTACAGACTCCTCTGTAATTAGATAATTTTACAGTTTTCGATTTCGTCGAATATTCTAAATAATGATTCTTCCACAATTTTAATATGCTTTAAGGTTTTAGGATGAGTTCTAACTTAGACTCATGGGACAATCCTAATAAAGCCTCCAGATCTTATGTTGTATATACAAATTCAATTTTGCACTTAACATGCAACATTGTTGTGTCAGTAATGGAAAAATCATGGCCAAAAATGAAACTGGCAAACAGGCAATTACTGCATATTCAATTGGGCACACACACACAAATACATACAGATACAGACAGACACACGCACGTTTCAAAAGGACGACTCGCGTCGTACTCCAAGCCAGCGTCGTCGTGGTTGGTAGGCCTTGTAGTCAGCTAATTGGATTTCATTTGAACAGCAACAACAACAATTGCCATAATAAAAACAACAACAGCAACAACATCCCAGGCAATTGTAATGCAATTTTAATGCAAAACGAGAGGCGGCCAACATTTTTATTGCATTTTTACTTTTATTTCAGTTAATAGCAGGCACAACAATAACTGCAACAACAACCATCCGAAATTGGTGCTTGGTATGAATACAAAATGATGCCAAAGACCACCACAATGCATGGGCTGGGTGGGGGGGCTGAGGATGGGTAGGAAATTAGTATGCAGCAGGCAGCAGGCAGCGCACTGCAGTCGAACAGCAGGAAAACTCAGCTTAAGTGTTTCGGTATACTCGTAGGATGATGATGGTGCATGCCTCTGCTTCCATTTTGCAGGACTTGCCACTTGACTTTATTGGCAACTTCATGGAATATTCAACAGCAAAGTTTGGCGCAAGTGCCACCGAATAATATCTTTAGCTCCTGTTCCTGCTCGGGTTTTGGTACACTGAAAAAAAAGATAAGAATAATAACTCAGCAGAAGGTTTGGTTGGGGGGTTTTAAGCCCTCAATAGGACTAAGGCTTGACTCGCTAGACGGTTTCTGTATTTTGCAAAAATTTTCTTCGAAATTTGATACATTTTTATACCCTTGCAGAGGGTATATAAAATTGTGCGGATGTTTGTAACGCATTGAAGGAAGCATCTCCGACCACATAAAGTATATATATTCTTGATCAGCACGACGAGCTGAGTTGTCAGTCTGTCCGTCCGTCCGTCTGTCTGTTTCTATGCTATCTCCTCCGTCAGTTTTAAAGCTATCCTCACCAAACTTTGCACGAAGTCTTCTGGTACATATACGCTGCACATTTGTTGGAACCGGCCGGATCGGATGGCTATAGCATATAGCTGCCATAGGAACGATCGGTCGAAAAACAAGTTTTAGTGAGAAAAACTTTTTTGTTTTTAATGGAAACGCCGCCAAAGTACGTATTTCTCAGTTTACTATCCTTTCCCATGATTTCACTAAGTTTGGTCGAGATCGGATGACTATAGCATATAGCTCCCATAGGAATGATCGATCGAAAAAATAGTTCTAGTGAGAAAAACTTTTTTGTTTTTAATGAAAACGTCCTTATCATTGGCATACACTTATTTTATATACTTTTACACAATTCAACAAAGTTTGGTCGAAATCGGATGACAGGAAAACTATTTTCTTTTTAATGAAAACGTCCTTTTTATTGACATATTCTTATTTTATATACTTTAACACATTTCTACAAAGTTTTATCAAAATCGGATGACTATAGCATATAACTGCAGTATGAATGATAGGTCGAAAAAGAAGTTCTAGTGAGAAAAACTTTTTTGTTTTAAATGGGATCGCCTCCAAATTTCGTAATTAACAGTGTATTATGCTTTTCCATAATTTCCAAGTTTGGTCGAAATCAGACATCTATATAGATAGATCCCATAGATAAGTAAGGTCCAAAAAGTAGTCTTAGTTAGAAAAACGTTTTAGTTTTTAATGGAAGCTGCAATGGTATACAAAACTTCGTCCGAGACGAAGTTAACTTTCCCCTATTTTTCAATATTCATTTCTTAGTAGGCAGTAAACCAGACCAAACCATTTTGCAATTCCTAACTGCTTATAGGCTTAGATTACATTGAGTGGTGATTGAAAAATTGGGTGTCAATAGCAAGGTCTGCTACTAATATGATTGAGGGTCGTAGGTGGTTGGTTATTTCGCTATACCCAAAATGCTTGAAAAGTCCAGACAAGAGTTAAAAGATAATGTTTTACAATGTATGTTGGGTTTAGAGACATGTTTTTGATTTTAACCAAAGTGTTTGTTAGCCATATCAAAGCCGAGGATTGATTATAATTCAAAAATCAACAGAAATCAACAAAGATTTGAAACATATGAACACAGCAGATCCTTAAGGATTACATACTTCGATAGGTATTTAAAAACTTATTTTTATATAAGGTGAGGACAACTAAATTTTCAAATAAGAATAAAATAAATCCAAGTTTCCGTACAAGGAGTTTGCGCATTTTTGTTTTTTTGAGTGCACCGCTTTCCCGCCCGAGTGCAATGTTGCCCAGGTTCATTTGATATGCATTTTTATTTCGCTCATATAGAAATGGCGGCGGCGCATGACACGAATAGAATGGGGGATGTGGGCGGAGGAGAACAGTGCAAATGTCACTTAAATTGCCAATACTGATTATGGCTGTCCCACTCCCCCGCACACTCACTCACTTACTCTCTTTCTCTGTTTTACTGTGGACATTGCAGTGGACATTTTATGTGCGGTCAGGGCTTGGCTATTATTGGTGACAGTTTTACCTTTATGCGAATCCCTTTCAAGTACCTTTCTCCCCACCCACTCCCTCAGCCACCATCAGACCAAGGCCGTCGTGATTGTTTTTCGAAATTTGTTTCGTCTGTCCACACTTTTGACTTCGATTAGGGAACTAGGTGGCTGGCCAATATGGTTTCTATGCGTGTTTTTGTTAGTCAATTGGCCACACAATTTGCTAAGCGATAAATTAACGCATAAATAAGTAAATAGCCTTGCGGCTACTTGTGTGCCAGGGGGCGCTTCTTGGGAAAGTAAACTTCTTGAGCAGCAATAAGGAGTTGCCAGAAGTCAGCATTGATTTCGGTTGTTGTGGGTCATTTCAAACCCGAGATTTTAATAGCACAAGGCGATGCCCCTTAATTAGTTGGTCTGTTGGTAAAAGAAACGGATTTTTATCCTGAGATCTGATTTTCGCAACTCAGAGCCAAGAGTGGCAGTAAGCTTTTTCATCGCTAAGGATAAGGCGATTCTTCCAGTGAATATTGCTTTATTACAGCGATATAGCTTTTCCGTGATGAATACGATCAGTGTGACGTAATCAAAGAACAACTGATTGATTTGCTTTATTTTACAATTGTAAATGATTGATTTCAAATAGGCACCAAAAATAAGTCTGTCAGGTCAAGTCTGGTGGTCAAGTCTGGTGAACTTGGCGGCCAGACCTTAAAATTGCAGCACGGCTTGTGTGTAGTGGAGCGCCGTCTTGTTAAAACCAGTAGTTCACCAAACGTTCGACAAACAATCGGGATCAAAAAATTTGTTATCTTATCGCCATAACGCTCCTGATTGAAGGTAACCGTTTGGCCACCTTCAAATGAACGGCCATCTTACACACACTCCTATTATCCTCCTATTGTCCCTACGCAGATCAAGTTTATTTCAATTTTTGGCCACGCCCTCTCCCGCCCCCACAATAAAAAATGTTAAATAACTCCAACAATTTTAAAGATATCATAAGCTCGGATATTATGGCTATAAAGGTTATAAAAACGTTGTAGTGTTTGCCGCTCTTTTTGCTCACATATCTATGTTCAATTGCTCACATTAGTTTTATAGAGTTCGGATAATTAAATAGGCAGAGCTATAAAAATAAGCCTTCAGTAACAAACGTTGCAGGACCGACTTTACTTGTGCTATATGCACTTCTTTGTTCCTTTATGGTTTTGATTCAGAAGTGAATATTTGTTAATTGACATAGGGAAAGTCTACTTGCCCGAAATGCTTGATTGTACACTGGCAAATTTTATCGAATGCTGTGTTCCTTCGGGCATTGAAACCTTATGACTAAAGAGGTTATACAAACTTGTGCGATCCTTAACGTTTAAAGCTTGATTCTATAGTTTTCTCCTGAAAAGATAGCGTAACCGGAAGTGTTTTTTGCATTCAAGAATTTATCGAACACATTTAGGCCAAAGTGATCTTTATGTTAACAGCTTTGTCAGAAAATCGAAGCGACATCAGTTCGATACCAATACACCTTTGATTATCGACCAAGGCCACTGAAATCTAGCACCATCGTCCTTTTAATATTGTATCATGAATATTCAATGTAGAAAAAATTCTATAATAGACTTAAAGTTAATAACTGATTCCTTAGATAATCGACACTTTTTCTATTAAAATTTATGAATTTTAAGATTAAGAATCTTCCTTTCACTCACTATAATATTTTAACTTAATTTTTGAATAATTGCCACAGCCAGGAGTATCGACCTCGTATGAGGTAAGTTGGCGAGCTGCCACAATCCTTAATATTTTCTTCTAACTAAGTTCTGAATTCTCCTTCATCACATAAACTTTCAATAACAGTAAACTGTTCTTACCTATCATTTTTTCTATTTAAATTATTAGCGCCTTCTTGCAGCTCCATGTATAGACTCATGGGCGGATCCTTCTCTAAGCACTCCTCACCTTTGAAGACGGATGGAATTTGCACCAACAAAATACGATTTTATGCAGTGAACTTTGGAGACTCCAAAAGTCGAAGAGGACGCCGCGAGCCTCCAAGAGTAGCGGCCAGGTTGGGAACAACGAGGGCCTTCTTGCAGCTCCATGTTAGAGTCGGAGGAAAGCTCTCTCCCAACCGATTTGGATGAGATGCAGAGGACCCAAGATTGTACTGCATCGTCTATGCATTGCACTGGGAGCTTATATAGTGCACATGCTGCAGGAGGATTGGCCGTGTGCCATTGGGGTGATCAATAAGTTCCAGCAGCAGCGTATACCAAATGCCAGGCACAAGTCATACACACCTCGCGAGTCATCATTAGGGCAGAGCTGGGCAAGCGGGTGCCGGTGGCGTGGCAGACATGCGAGACGTATTTAAAGCTGCAAATGGGACGCAGTGAATGGGACGCGGTGTGCGTGGGTATGGGCACCTGGATTAAGAACATTGGCTACTCCATTGAGGGATTTTTGGTATGTCGAAATGGTCACCTACTGATGAGAAGGACTCCCGTCTGGCCAACATCCATCCAAAAGGCAATGACGATTTCTTGCCCATTTTGTTTTAATTTTCACAAAATTATTTCTTTGTTTATTTGCTGTCAGCTGTTTGCTATCGATAACAATCACAAAATCAAATCAATCTAGCAAAGAAATACTTTGATGGATTTACATCTAACACAATCACGAAAATTAGCAATCATGATTGCACATCACGCCCGTTCACCAGCACAATCTAACAAAATTAATCGATTTTTGGTCATCGATTTATGCTGGTGAACGCCACCAATCTTTATTACCCATGCTCGAGTCCACAAGCCAGACTCACACTCCACATGCCTTGATACGCAATTGATTTGTTTTTGTTTTCGCTACGAAGCGGGGCAACTGCACTTGTCTTTCTGTCTCCGTGTGTGCGTCGGCGCACAAGAAGCGAGCCAATTTTCAATGCGACTGCGTAGCGCCAGTTGCCGTAAAATAACTCTCGGGAGCAATGGGAGCAAGGGCTTGCCCACCGCTGGTATAGAGTATAAAAAGTTGAATTTTATCCAGCAACTTCAAAGCCTTGGCGAGACCACTAAGCGAAGAAACGAATTGATTGTTATTAGAGCATCGTTGGTAAGCGGCAGTGATCTTCAATGAATATTTGGTTGTTGTCTGAGAAGAACTTGAAACAAGTGCATTAACTGAATCTTCGATTTCAGTGGTCGATTTAAGTGCTTTAGCAATTTCGTTCACCAGGGGGGCGCTTAATTAATTTGGCTTTCCCTGCCTTTGCGTCTACTTCGAAGTGGTTGCTGATTTTTATTTGGCCACATAAGCGCATACGAGTATTGTGTTCATTTATATTGCATGTAGATGGGCACTTTTAATAAATAACCGATTTTTTCACGCATTGTTGCCGGAACAAACAAACAAACGACGCCCAAACTTTCGCTTCACTTTTGGTGTGGCGCCATTTTAGCCGTTTTATAAATTAAACATGACCCCAACGCAATTTCAGTCGGGGATTTGGCACAGTTTTTGTGCGGGAGGGTGGCTTACTTTTCCGGAATGAATGTGCGACACGCCGTTAAGCAGTTCATTTGTAGGCAATTTTCGTATGATTACCCAGGCATTTCCGTTGTTTTCCACCGCCAAGTGTGGGCGATTAGTTGGCAAATTTATGAAGGAGAAAAGTCATGATTTTTATGTTTGTGGGGCGGTAAATGTGGGTCATAAATTTGCATAACAACGCTGTTTTAGTTTTGTTTAATTTTTATAAATTTTAACTGCCTTTTTGCCACATAAAACTAATTAAATAAGAAACGCCCGTAAAAATACAAAACAAGACAAATCTCAGCCGTCATAAAATGACTTAACAAAGGCAAAACACATTTGATATGTGGAAAGGAAATTATAACATTTAAGTGCCATTAAAATGCGGAGCATAAAAAGTTTCTATAGTTGATTTGAATATCGATTTGCATACACAAATTGGCTAAATGCAGTTTAATCGCCCGCGATCGACACCTCGAGCGACAGAGAAAGAGTAGAGAGAGAGAGAGAGAGAGTGGAAGTACTTGGCTTATCTCAACTGGCCAAGTTAATTGCTTAATTTGTAGAGACCGAGACCCTAGGTGCATTAGACAGCCAGTTGGGAATTTTTATGGACCCGTGCCGCTCTATGACTCATCAGGTGCTCATTTGGAAACGCAATTTGCTTATCGTTCCAACTCTCGAGAACGACTCGTGAAATGCGTGTCTCCTGGCGGTGGCTTCAATAATTTTATAGCCCACGTTGCCCGCCGGCTTTGCTGCAATCAATTAGCATTGTGACCTGTTTCTCCTCCTCCTCCTCCTCCTGCATCTTCTGGCTTACTCTTGGCATTCTTATCAATTTGACGCGCTTGTTAATGAACGAGTTGCGGCCGGGAGTTGGTTCTCTCATATTTTGATGCATCGATTTGCGACTGAGTCGTTTTGCTTTTGTTGTGTCGTTTCTTAAAAGCTTTTTGCTTAAAACGCATTGTTTAAATGTTAATTAAAATAACATTAACAAGTTGCTTAAAATTTAATTTGGAAATTTCACTGAAAACATCATAAATTACATTCCGGCTAAAAAACTGAAACCATTATTCAACTGTTCACAGGAATTACATCTTTCTTTTTCTGTCTTTTTTTCGTTGTTTTTTGCCTATAACAAATGAATATTTTCATCTTTTTTGCTGGCCGCCTTTTCCCAAAACAATTAAAAATGGCAACAAGGAGCTGGCATCCTCCTCGTTCATCATGTGAAATGCATTTTAGTGAAAATTAAAAAATGGAAACCTGTACGGGGCAGTGGAGCTGGAGCTGAGGGGGACTGAGAATCACAGTTCATTAATTTCCAATGGCCTTATGCTGTCGGCAGACACGGCACGTCCAGAAGAGGCTTAGCCCCTGGTGCTAGAAAATGCAGCAAGACAGCAACGCCAACTCTGACTGACTGGCAGATGAAACTTGTTGGCTCCTCGAGCCTGTGACGACGGCCGAGGTCGAGGCCCAAGTGGGAGTCACTACTGTAGTTAATGCAGCTTTGGTGTCTAAGCAACAGCTTGCAAATTTCAAAATGGCTGCCTGGCCTCCAAAGAGGAGTGAAGCAAAGATTCTGCAAAGGCCACTTCAGCTAAACTAAAAGTAAACTACTCCTCAAAACGACCAATTCCATAACTCCGATTGGTTTCTTGAAGCCACGCTCTTAAAAACTAATCAAGTATTTGGTACTTGTATCAAGTAAAATAGAAATTAAGAGTTATTAAATGTAAACAGGAAAAAATCCAATAAATTCGGACTAAAATTAATTAAGGTCACTAAAAACAGAACGCACACAACGACACATAGGAGTCTTCAGCTGTTTTAAGAATCCCCATCGACAGCTGCCTTCTCATGTTAGGATTGCTATAGTTGGGAGGGAATTGAAAGGTACAAATTAGGGGAAAGTTAACTTTCTGTTTTCCCCTTGCAGCGTCCATTGAAAACCAAAAAGTTTTTCTAACTAAGATTACTTTTCGGACCTTACTTTTCTATGGGAGCTATACTATAAAGATGTCAGATTTCGACCAAACTTAGTGGAATCATGAAAAAACATAACAAACTGTTAACTACGAAACTTGGAGGCGATCACATTAAAAAAAAAGTTTTTCTCACTAGAAACTCTTTTTCGACCGATCATTCGTACTGCAGCTATAAGCAATAGTCATCCGATTTTGACAAAACTTTGTTGAATTCTGTAAAAGTATATAAAATAAGTATATGCCAATGATAAGGGCGTTTCCTTTGAAAACAAAAAAGAGGGGTATGTTAACTTCGGCTCGGCCGAAGGTTTGTATACCCTTGCAGCTTTCATTGATAACAAAAAAGTTTTTCTAAGACTACTTTTTGGACATTACTTTTCTATGGGATCTATACTATAAAGATGTCTGGTTTCTATTAAACTTGATGAAATCATGGAAAAGCATAATACACTGTTAATTGCGAAATTTGGAGGCGATGTCATTTAAGACAAAAGTTTTTCTCACTTCAACTCTTTTTCGACCGATCATTCATACTGCAGCTATATGCTATAGTCATCCGATTTTGATAAAACTTTGTAGAAATGTGTCCAAAGTAAATAAAATAAGTGTATGCCAATGATAAGGACGTTTTCATTAAAAACAAAAAGTTTTTCTCACTAGAACTAGTTTTTCGACCGATCGTTCCTATGGGAGCTATAGCTATAGTCATCCGATTTCAACCAATCTTTGTAGAATTGTGTAAAAGTATTAGTTAAGTGTATGCCAAGATAAGGACGTTTTCATTATAAACAAAAAGTTTTTCTCACTAGAACTAGTTTTTCGACCGATCGTTCCTATGGCAGCTAAGCATAGTCATCCGATTTCAACAATCTTGAGATTGTGTAAAAGTATATAAATAGTGTATGCCAATGTAAGGACGTTTTCATTATAAACAAAAAGTTTTTCTCAAGACAGTTTTCGACCGATCGTTCCTATGGAGCATATGCTAAGTCATCCGATTTCGACCAATCTTTGTAGAACTGTGTAAAAGTATATAAATAAGTGTAGCCAATGATAAGGACGTTTTCATTATAAACAAAAAGTTTTTCTCACTAGAACAGTTTTCGACCGATCGTTCATGGGCTTATGCTATAGTCATCCGTTTCGACCAATCTTTGTAGAATTGTGTAAAAGTATATATTGTAGCCAAGATAAGGACGTTTTCATTATAAACAAAAAGTTTTTCTCACTAGAACTAGTTTTCGACCTCTCATGGGGCAAGCAAGTCATCCGTTTCAACCATCTTGAGAATTGTGTAGAATTGGAGCCAATGATAGGCGTTTCATCAAAAGTTTCTCACTAGAACTAGTTTTTCGACCGATCGTTCCTATGGCAGCTATATGCATAGTCATCCGATTTCGACCAAACTTAGTGAAATCAGAGAAGGGATAGTAAACTAAGAAATACGGACTTGGAGGCGTTTCCATTAAAAAAAAAAGTTTTTCTCACTAAAACTAGTTTTTCAACCGATCGTTCCTAGGCAGCTATATGCTATAGTCATCCGATCCGGCCGGTTCCGACAAAGTGCAGCGTATTTGTACCAAAAGACTTTGTGCAAAGTTTGGTGAGAATAGCTTTAAAACTGACGGAGGAGATAGCATAGAAACAGACGGACAGACGGACAAGGCTAAATCAACTCAGCTCGTCGTGCTGATCAAGAATATATACTTTATGTGGTCGGAGATGCTTCCTTCTATGCGTTACAAACATCCGGACAATTTTATAATACCCTCTGCAAGGGTATAAAAAGGTTTTCTCACTAGAACTAGTTTTTCGAAGGACCATTCCTATGGAAGCTACGAGGTGTGTACAAAGGAATAGGTGAATTTTGAATTTTTTTTTTATATATGGACGTTGACGTACAATGCACAGTACGTTCAAGTGGCCCTTGCGACACCAAGCCGAAGCGTGTTACGCGCGATCCCCAGGTAAAATAGCAGCCCACCTCCCGCCCAACCGACCGAGAGGCACAGCCGCCAACGTGCGACACGAAAACCGGATCGAAAAGTACAAAATAATGTTAAGTACGGGACAAATGAGTTAAAATAGAGGTTTTTAAAGCAGGAAGAGAAAGTTCCGAATTGATTAAGCGTTAGAGTTTGTTGTAATCAGCACAGAGGACACGAAACGGATCATGCAAGGCATAGTTATTAGTACAATGTTTCAGAGATAAGGGGACAAAGTTACGGGACAGTCTACAAGGAACATTAAGATTAATTTGGCTAACCAACTCCGATGAGTCGATTTCGCCAGTAATTAGTCTATGTATGAAGATAACACCAAGCATAACTCTACGGTTAAGTAAGGAAGGAAGATTAATTAAAAGTAGTCTACTAGAGTAAGATGGTAAACGGACCTCAGGATTCCAGTTTAAGCCACGAAGGGCAAACAATAAGAATTGCTTTTGCACTGATTCTATTCTATCTTGATGGGTCGAATATTGCGGAGACCACACACATGAACCATACTCAAGTGTAGGACGGACAAGAGAAGTGTAAAGAATCTTGGTAGTGTAGGGATCGTCAAATTCTTTCGACCACCGCTTAATAAACCCAAAAACACTTCTGGCCTTATTAACAGTAGCAGTTACATGAGAGTTAAATTTAAGTTGATGGTCAAGAATAACCCCAAGATCATTTACTTCATTTAGGCGCTGTCATGCCACATTATCAAGCATGTAAGTGACTTGAAAAGTACTTATTTATTCATCAATGTTCATTTTTGTCCCCTTCAAAGTAATCTCCCTCGGATACTTTTTCCAATTCTCGAAGCACTTCTGAAATGCACTTTTCGGTATGGCCATCAGCTCGTTCTTCGATTCTGACTTGATCACATCAATTGTGGCAAAACGCTTTCCTTTCATTGGTCTCTTCAGTTTTGGGAATAGGAAAAAGTCGCAGGGAGCCAAATCTGGTGGTTACGGTGTTGGTTTTGGTCAAAGAATCACAAACATGCATTGTTGTGTGAGCTGGTGATGCTGAATCCACGATTTGTTTTTCCACAATTCCGATCGATTGAGCCATATTGCATAGCTTCCGTGTATGCATAACTTCCGTGTAGTATTTCTTATTAACTGTATGACCTCTTGGCAAGAATTTATGATGCACCACACCATTGTAAACAAAGAAAACAGTGAGCAAAACCTTCACATTTGATCGAACTTGGAGTGCATTTACCTGGATCGTCGTTGACGTCATTCAACAACTCCTGAGCGATACTAAACTACTAATCGAAATTGGCTGCTAATGCAAAAATATGTTTCCGAATATAAAACAAAAACAAAATATCGATAATCGAATGTACACAGCCCGCGAAAATTCAAAATTCACCTTTTCCTTTGAACACACCTCGTAAATACATATTTAATTAGGCGACCCTGTGGTGCACGGCCAAATATCCATAAGTCAGCTGGGTGGATTCTCCTCAGTCTGCGACGACGATGGGCCCTAGCCAGAATAGTGGCCAGTCTATTTGTATGGGAAACTAATCTTTCTCTGTAACGATTTAAATATGTCTCTATAGTTTCGCAAATGGTGGGAATGTTTAAGTCCCGGAATGCGGTGCTATTACAGACATATCGGTGTGCATTTAAAATTCGGCGAAGGGCCTTACTTATACATGTTTCTACTCCCTTAATGGTAGTGTTGCAGGCAGTCCCCCAACATGTAATACCCCAGTTAAGCGTAGGGAGGACAATGGTCTAAAAAAGCCCGACTTTAGCCATAAGGGAATGACCATTCTCTGGCCGGAGTAAACAATCCATCTTCCGGAGTTTTAAACGGATGGAACCACACACCCGATTAACGTGGGGTCTCCAGGTGAGCCTCCTATCCAGTGTAACGCCAAGTGAGTCAAGAAATGGTGCCCCTTAGTGGGCAATTGCATGCTCTCGTCTCTAAAGTAACTCCATACCAAGTGTTGCCCAACATTCAAATTCGTCGAAAAATTCCTGAGCTTTTCTAAAGGCAGATCTGCGACTGTTGCTTGAAGCCAAAAAGACTGTGTCATCGGCATATGTGGCAGTAAGTAAACCTTGGATATTAAGATATGGAAGATCAGCAGTATAAACTGTGTACAAAACAGGGCCAAGAACACTTCCTTGCGGGACACCAAAGAACAAAAGAATCAATAAGTCTCCACAGACACTCCGTGAGTATCGGCTTCAATTTATACATCAAACCCTCATGCCAGACTCTATCGAAGGCTTGGCGTACATCTAAAAATACTTCCGAACAGTATTATTTTTTTTTCAAAGGCATTGAGAATATGATTAACTAGTCTGTGACTCTAATCTACTGCACTGTGACGGCTGCAAATTCCAGACTGTTGATCTGGGAGCGCAGACTCAAAAGAGTCAATAGTCAAAATCCTTGCTAGAAGAAGTCGCTCAAAAATCATAGAGAAGGTAGGCAGGAGGCTAATAGGGCCATAAGAGTCCACATTATGTGGGTCCTTGTCCTTATTCGGTACCATGACCACCAAGGCACGTTTTCAAGGGCTTGGGAAATGACCAACTTCCAAAACAGCGTCTAAAAGTCGATTTGACTACCTTTCCGTTGACAGCATCCAATCCAGGGGTTTTGCAAGGCTTAAGTCGCTTTATCTGTTCTTTGATCTCTTCCTCATTAATCGGACGGATAGTACATGGTGGACCAAATGCGAGACCAAATCGCGATATGGTGATCTGCTCTTCGTGGCTGGTAGCAAAATCAAAGGGCGTGAATCTATTCTCCAGATTACGAGCAAAAGCATCCGCAATAGCGTCATCAGAATGTACCCAAGTGCTGTCGTTGCAACGGATGGGATTTCTGCGGAGAGGCTGGCGTTTTAGGTTTCGGTTACATTTCCATAAAGCAAAGCCATGGTTTTGGTCTTCCTCTTCCTCACACTTGCAGTTTCTTCAGAAGTCATTGGAAGCAAAGTGCTGGCGTACTGCATGCCGACTGATGAGGCAGTGAGCCGTTACCCTGTAGTACAGCTGCACCGGTGCGGCATTAACGAATTCTCTAACTCTTCGTAGTGAGCACTCGCCACCAGACCAACCACCAGCCAAGTATTTGCCTAACGAATTTTGTATGGGAATGTCCGCAAAATGTACCGACCGGTACGACCCTGCATTACCAGTCGTTGGTGAGGTGATGGGTGCACACCATAGTTCACGTACTAGACTAGAGGTGTGATGCCTTACCTGTCGTTAACGACGCGACTGTCGCTCAGTGATGCATCAGGTCGTAAGGCCTGGTAGTGCCTTGACACCTAGAGGGTAGCGCCCCGATAATAAGTGAGATTTTTTCTTATCTAGGGCGATTCAGGTTGAACGTGGTCCACAAGACCCTACACTCATAAAAAAAAAGTCCCAAATTAACCCTTAAAATTAGAAATTCGCCTTTGAAATCCGTCCAAGGCGACTCACCTAGTAATTTCTACATATTATGGGAAGCTTTTCTTAACCAAAGGGCTACTTTTCTTAGAACTAGAATCTCTTTCGAAACATAGAATCTATTTTCTTAAAATAAGAAATTTTTTCTAATATAGAGACAAGTTTTTTTAATAATAGAAAGGTATTTTCTTAAAAGCAGAAAAATTGTTTAAGACCACCCGCACCACCACCGGCCAGCCACCCCAGGCCACCCCGGTCCACGCCCCACCGGCCCCCCCCCCGCCAACCACCGACAGGCCAGACCACCACCGGCCCACACCCCCACGGCAGACCCCACCGGGCCAGACCCCCCACGCCCACCACCCCGCCAAGCCACCACCGCCGCCCAGGTCCGCTTCGTTCGAACAACGACCCAGCGCTTTGATTAATTTTTATTAAAAAATAAAAAAGGACCGGGAAGAACCCAGACCTGTCGCGCGCAACGACGGCGCGTTAGACGTTAGGCTATTCACAGCGTTGAAGTGGCACGTCTGAATGGGCTACTTATATTTTTGACTGGAGCAAAATTTGAAATCTAACGCCTTTTTTCTAAAAGCAAGGCTACTATCGCCATATTTTTAAGAAAATTAGTTCCAGAAAATTTTTCTGTTTTTAAGAATTTAGAGTAGTCTCATGCACTATTTTACAAAATAGAATTTTACGCCTATTTTTAACAAAAAAACTTTAGAAAAAGCCCAATCATACGATGCCAGAACACTTTCTGTTTATTAGAAAATTTTTCTAATACCAGTGCAGCTTTCTTTTGAATTTCCTGAGCACAGCCTACGATTGCCATTACTATTTTGCGCACAATTGTTTTTGTAAGGCACCGAGAGCATACAAAATCACTCGCATAACTTTCGCTTTCCTCTATTTCATTCTTTAGTTTGTTGTTGTTTGACAAACAAATTGTTTTATGATCAGGACCCTTAATAGCGGTAAAGAAATATGTTTTCCATACACTGCAAAAAGAAAGGTTTCCATTTCGAAAAAACTCCATACTTAACCTAAGTGTTACTCCCACCTCTGTTCTTGTTTCCCTCCTTCCATTGTTGCCAGGGCCAACGGAATGTTCACAGTCGTCAAACGCACACACAAATCGACATGGTCAAGTGACAAAGTCTGATCTATGAACGAGTACCGTGTGCAGGCGTAAGTTGTTGTACGACTGTCCGGAACTCTCATTGGTCCATTTCCATTACACCCACTCTTCGGCTGGGCCTGTCAACGCTGTCCAATTGCTCACTTAATGGATTGTAAGCAGCGGCTAATAACTTAACGACTGCGACGGAAAAGCAAGACGAACGAACAAAAATAATGTGTGTCGAGAGGCCCAAGCACAATTAAAAACTCAACCACAAAACCGTTGTTAATGACAACGACGAGGACGAGGCTGACCACGTGTGACAAATTGACGCTTTTTAATTTCGCCTGCACCCACACCACAGGCCGAACGGAACTCGAATCACGCACCAGATCCCCATCCCCTCATCTGTGGTCCATTTTGTAGCTGCCTCTGATTGATGACATCGTTGTGGTTGTTGTTGATGTTGTTGCTGTTGTTACCGAAGGTGTTTGCTTAATATGAATGCAAAAACATTGGCCTGATTAATTGCCTGGCACAATCGAAGCGGGCTAAGAGCAGCAGGACTTAGGCGTTTTATATACACAGAGAACGGTGTCAATAGTAATGTAAATACACTCGGAAAAAACAGAATACTGTTTTCCAATCTGAGAAGAAAAAGTAAATGTAAGTTAATCTTTATTGTTTGTAAAGAAAGTGCAAGAACCAGTTGGGAATTGTAAGCATTTTTTGCTAAATACTTTGTATGTTACTTTGATCTCAATGTAAGATCAAAGAGTACTTGTTTCAAGAATGTTTGAACTTATTTCAATGGATATTCTTCCGTTTAACTTATAAGTATCCATTTCATTCCGTTTTCTTTCCCAAGTGTAGTTTTTATAACAAATGATGTGCATGTCTTGTGCCCCGATAAGGAGGTCCATGCCGTTCTTTCTCATAATAGAGTTGAAGTGGAAAGACTTGGCAATGTGGCGCCTGCCAATGCCAACCAATCAAACTGTTAATGACACTCTCAATACAGTTATCACACGGGCGGCAGGATTGGGGATTGGGCTGGCTGTGCCCGTGCCCACTTGACCAAGCCTTTTAACATATTTGCCATATCCATCTGCACGTTGCTTTGGCTGTTAAGTTGTCATTTCCATTATGACCATGTCGCTTTAGCATTTAACAAATAGTTGAGACATTTACAAGCGGCGATAAGCGCGACTCAGGCCCTGCGGCATTAGCGGAATGGCCACTCCGAATGCCCAGCGATTTGTGTTAATGTATTTATATTTATATTGTACACAAATTTGGTCTTAGCCTGCGGCTAATTGATGTCGCCTTTAAATGGTCAAACAAAGTTTAATATTCATATGCCCCGACGGAGTCGTACATTAATCACGGGCCACGTCCATAAAAACTCATAAATACCCGTCGGCCCACACATAATTGCCCGGCGCTTTTGACAAGCCAACACGATAATATGACAAGACAAGTCAACGGGCGCATCAGAAACTTATCAAAGTAACAACAAAAGGAGAACTGAGCCATCAGCCTCACAGTGGGACGGCCGGATGTGCCTAGACGCGCTCCACTGCCGATGGCGTCCATTAGGTGAGAGGAAGAGAAGAAGCGTGTGCTGACAAGATTCTTTGTGAATGAAAGCCAAAGAACGGACAAATTATGCATATCGAAAAAATACTTGGACAAAATCAATTTGTCAAATGATATGATAGAGAGAACAGGGCATTCAATAGTCAGAGAGAGAGAGAGAGAATCCACCGCCTAGGTGGTACAGTGGAGGCTCCATAATTTGGAAGCTTATCATTGCTGACTCTTTCATTGTTAATTCACGATCGTTAAACTTTTAAAAAAGATGTAGCGACTTTAGTAGTATGTGAAGAGAATAGAAAAATTAGCTTGTTTTGGTGTGCAAGAGAGACAACAGCCGATTTACTTGCCTACCGATTCACTTAGTCTCGAGTCTGTGTGAAAAGCACGAGTGACTTTCGGACTCCCGGGGCGATAAAGCTTAAAGCTCTAATTCGAAATTATTCCTCAACCTCCGAAAAACGCAAAATACCATTTCAATTCCAGAACTACTTATCAGCCATGCTCCCATTTTCGCATTCGCAAAAGTTTTACGATTTGAAACCCGTTTTTCGACCAAATTTGCTCTCCAAATAGCAACATTTTTGCGAGAGCGAAAATGCGAGCATGGCTGTATATAACGAATCTGCTGGTGTCCTTAACCGTAGAGGGTCAAAGGGCTTAAGTATACATTAAGGACAATTTTTATCGATTCGAAAAGGAGTTATTTTACTAATGAATGCTTGGAAAGCGAAGTCTAGTTTGTAGCGAATCTCACAAAAATCATCATGTGTAAAGTGAAGAAACTTCTTCGCAAGCGGAGCTCCCGATGCAATTATTGAAAAAACATAAAGAAAACATATTCCGTTGAAATCTCAAATCAATTGAAATGAAAACCACTTTTGCCTAAAAAATCTGCTAAAATTTTAAATTTATGGAACAAAAAAATTTACGAAATAAAAAAACGTTTGAAATTAAGTGAAACCACAAATCAAAAGGAGTGATGTGTGGGAAAAATTATCAGCTCAGGAAGTTGATCACAAGGCAAGGAAGTGTTGTCATAATCCTCTCAGTGCAGTGCAGGTGAATGGTTGCGACACCGGTGCATCCAACAAAGACCCCGGAAAATCAGACTTGCGAGCGCGATTGCGCTGCCGATAGCAGATTATTAAAACTGCGTTGTGTTTTGTTAAATCAATTTGTTAAACATGCATTTTTATAGTGCGTGGACATTCGTGAGGGGTCGTGCATGAATCGGGACCCTGTAGTTTTGCTGGTGTCAAGGCACTATGCTGGTATTACCAGCCTGGTAATGCATCACTGCGCTAGTCGAATATATGAACTATAGTGTCACCACACAAACGACTGGTACGAATTCGTTAGGCAAATACTGGGCTGGTGGTTGATCTGGTGGCAAGTGCTCACTACGAAGAGCTAGGGGACTTGCTAATGCCGATTGTGATAAATTTATCTGACCAAAGAAGAAGAAGCAGTTCGAAATTACTTGATTCATGTACAAAGTTCTTATTTCAAGTACGAATTATTCAATCCCGGGACTTATTAAGTACATAACATTAGGATGTTATACCGCCCAGCAAACATTTTATGAAATTTTTGATCGTTTTTTCAAGTCCGCTATTTCGAATAAATGACACATTTGTTGGAAGAAACTGGTACCCTAGCCGCAACTCTTCTTGAAGAGTCTTTAACCGTCGTCTTTAACCAGTTCTTCTGATCAGTTTCGACTCATTTTCGTGTAATTTTGAGAGTCTTTTTCGAGAAATATTTCAATAAATCACATTTTCAGCAAATTTATGAGTAATTTTCGAGTCTTCTTTTAATCGTTTAATCATCAAAAGTGCTCGAAAAAGATTCATTAAGGTAATTTTTTGTTAAAACGATCTTCTTTCAAAATATTCTTTGTTGGAGTCAAAATAAGGCTTAGAATCAAGCTAAGAACAGTTGCACTCTTTTTAGAGCTTGCATTTAAGTCGCCAGGTCCTGATAGTGCTGTGGCGACTCTGCCACCACTAGAGACGGACGATTATCGATTACTCTGGCGGCTATGGTCACACTATCACGAAGCTTTTTCATCTCCAGTGGTTGTAGTGCGTCGAACTAACAAATCATTCCAAACTATTTAAGTTAAACAATAAATATTTATATAGATTAAGTACGACCTTAATCCCTACCAGTGGTGACCCCGAGTTTTGAACGATTGTGAAATTCAACGACAGCAGCGGCCTGGACACGACCACATGGACGTTTTCATCATAGCAGCAGCCGCCAGCCATTCCACTGCATCGAACCGTCCACGTCTGTAACCACACACCCATACGTACTCGAAGCGTGGATCAACACACACATACATACGTACTCGCAGTACAACAATCGAATTTCGAACACAAACGTACGAGTGGCGCCCAAAAAATTCGACGCACGCTCACACATACACATGCGCATCTGCCAAGGTATGCACGCAGCTTCCTGCGTTTTTCGCCCAAGTCAAACAGCAACGGTCCACGGCCACATTCCCAACAGAACATATGTACTTCTCACGTCGGGACAACGATGCCATTGACCACCATTGACCACAGTGATCAATATACCCTATTCCTGGTTCAACGTCCACGGCCCTGTTCAACTTCGACGGCTGCAATCTCGATTCGTACAAACTTGTACAGCTGGACAACGGCCTTCTTCGCTGGCATAACTGAACCGCAGGAAACCGGCAACAACGAGGACAGCTCCAATTATGGCAAACGATGCCAGCTTGTGCCTCTTCTCCAATCACTTAATCGAGTACCAATTGCCTCAAACGACCAGCTAATCTTCGGAACGCTCTTTGTTGGCATTTACTGCCAGCTTGAGCCATCTAGCTTGAGTAACTAACACGGCTATCGCAAACGTGCGACTTCTGGCTACAGACTCTCGCATCCGCACATCAACCGAAACACAACCGATTTTGGTTTAGTCGTGTCTACTACGTCGTGACGTCTGATCGAAGCCTCATGAGCGACAAAGTCCTCATCCGAGGCAGCGACCAAGTCTTCATCCGAGGCAGCGACAAAGTCCTCATCCGAGGCACATCGATTCTGTTTCAGTCGAGTCTACTACCCGCACTTCCGCGAACCTAGACAACAAAGCCCCCAACGAGGCAGCAAAGCCCTCAACGCGAGGCACAAGCCCCACGCGAGACAAGTCCTCAACCGAGGCACGACCCGACCGGGGCTTCACCCCCACGCGGGACAAAGTCCTAACAACAGAGCACACACCGGCTCACGACTTCACGACGCCCCGGCAACCACCGCCACTTCTCCATACACGCCCAAAATGAGGAATCGCCCTCCACTCACGTGACCCGAGCTTATCACTCCCACCAGGTTTCAGTTGAGTCGGAGGTGCGTCAACTACGCGTGGCTGCTTCGGGACAGCTCTCAACAACAATTTTATTAATATACATAAATATAATAGCAGATCTAGCTTGAGTAACTAACACGGCTGTCGCAAACGTGCGACTTCTAGCTACAGACTCTCGCATCCGCACATCAACCGAAACACAACCGATTTTGGTTTAGTCGTGTCTACTACGTCTGTGAGCCTGATCGACAAAGTCCTCATCCGAGGCAGCGACAAAGTCCTCATCCGAGGCAGCGACCAATTCTTCATCCGAGGCAGCGCCTCATCCGAGGCACATCGATTCTGTTTCAGACGAGTCTACTACCCGCACGTCCGTGAACCTGGACAACAAAGCCCTCAATGCGAGGCAGCAAAGCCCTCAACGCGAGGCAACAAAGCCCTCAACGCGAGGCAACAAAGTCATCAACCGAGGCAACACGAAGTCCTCGACCAGTGGCGAGTTCAACCATCAACCTCAACGGCCTCTTAATCTCTGTAGTGTATTTTAAGCCCAATTACAACATACCGTTAGACATACAATGAACTGGCTTCACATAATCTATGAAAGCTGTCTAAAGTTCAATTACATTCCCACTAGATGGAGAGAAACCAAAGTACTCTTCATACCGAAGGCTGGTAATCCCTCACATGTAAAAGCAAACGACTATAGGCCAATCAGTCTATCTTCGTTTCTCCTTAAAACCCTAGAGAGATTTATAGAAGCCTACCTTAGGCAAACTATAAACTGTCAGATACAGCTTACCAGCGACTAAAACTGCAGGAAGGTTGGGTGTGAGTCAATTTCAGTAAGACTATGAACCACAATCCTTTCCAGTCTTAAACAAAAGAAGCTTTGTAGTTATTTTAGATTGCGGTTGAGGCAGATCCAAATAACCTTGGGCTGTCTGGAAGTGTACGTTCTATACACTTTGAATGGTCCTTCTATGGTCCATTTTGGCATCATAACCACAGCGTCCTCCATAACCAGGTGCTTTGCATGGCCTTAATCGCTTAATCTGTTCTTATACGACTTCCTCTTGCCGCTTTACGCAATGAAATAAACCAAACCATATTTAATTTCATAAAGTACACTGAAAAGTCAATAAAATTAACCGAACCATATGTTTTGGCGTTTTCAGTTAGACATAGATTTTAGCTTGGTTCGGTTCGTCTAAGAACCGTGTTGCTTCCCTGCTGCAGTTAACATTTGAATTGAATTCACAAAGTTTATTAACGAGCATCTACTGTAAATTTAAAATCGCTTTGTCTTACCAACCATATGGCCAGTCAACAACAATTCTCACTTTTGTTTTTTCCCTCCCTATAAATCACTTTGAACTGATCATTTCCGTGAAACGTTTTGGTCAGTCAAAACCAAATCAAAATGAGGCAAAAACACTTCCGATGAGATCAAGATCGCCATTATCGAACGATTGCTGACCATTTATACAGCTTTCAAATGATGCAACGACACGTACACGTACCCGTATACCTTTTGCCTTTTTGCGTAATTTGCACAAAACGTTTTGTTTGAAATTGAAATTGGTTTTGTTTTGTGCTCTGTTCACAAGACAATTTAGACCGCAAATCGGTCAAAACGCTGGGCCCAGCCCCTGCCACTGCCCCTCCCCCTTCCGAGAATGGTGGGTTTCTATACGATTTAGCATACCCTACAAAAAGAACGAACTACAAAATTGGACACGGCGCATCAGGCAGGCACGTTTCATATTAAGAAAATCGTCGGGGCCGTAAAGGCTAAGCTGAAGCGAGAGCGAGCGAGAGGCAGCGAGCGAGTCATGCAATTGGCTGAGGCAGAGACAGATCCATTCACAGCGAATCAATTTCAAATAGCCATCCATTATTTTGATCATCCTCAACCTCATCCACATCAACAACGTCATCATCATCGCCAAATCATTTTTGCATCCACGAAACACGAAAAAAACCTCTTTGAGTTGATGTTGATGAAAACGATTTTAAATTATTTTATTGCAATTGCAAAATTGTATTGCCTGACTGGTGGACTGGTGGACTGGCACGACTCCGGCTCTGCTTGGCTATGGCCGCCTGCATCGATTCTGTTGCTGTGCCTTTTCTGTTTTATTGCTACTCCATTAAAATTGAATTGACTTTTTGTTGTTGCCGTTGTGCCTGTTATTGTTGAAAATATAATAATGGTTATTACGCTGAAACGATTGTGCGATTGTTGTTAAATTAAAAATTATTGATTATGCAGCGTTTCTACAGCAGTGCAAAAATATTGGTTCATATGCAATTGGTTAGCATTTCAACAGTGAGTGAGACCGCACATTCGATATTTGACTTTGGGATAAGGCTTTGGATTGTGGGTTAATGGATTACAGCTCCTAGGAAATTGTTAATTTAACAAATTTAAAGGGTATTCCCTATGTTTAAAATACAGATGGGAGCGAAAAAGATGATCTCGAGCTTCAGCCTTGCGCTTTTAAACAGTTGATGCTATCCTGTTTTGACATAAATTTTGATTGAATTTTTATAGCGCCCCGATCCTAGAATTCTGTTCAGATTAATGCCTCGCTAAGAAGTGAAAAAAAGATACAGCACTGCATTTAGGACTTCCAAATGATTTTTCAATAATTATCTGTCGACTGTAAAATCCCAGACGGACTCACGACGTAACGAGAAGTTTCATATAAAAATTGAGTGAAGAAGAAGCAGGCGTAACGATTTCCTTGCACTTTTCATTTTCCCCGCTGGAGTCAAAAATCATTTTTGCGCTTAACAGCGCTTAACATCACATACGTGGACTCTATGTTAATAGGCAGTGGGCCTTATTTTGCCTTGATCAGCTGGTGCAATATTGTTGCCACCAAATGTTACGCGCTGTTACTCTACATGTATGCCATCGATCAGCTAGACTTAACTAAAATAAAATAAAATTTTAATTTTGAAAATATGGCAGAAAAAACATGCCGAAAAAGCCGATTGCAACTGTTTTCGCATAAAGACAAGGTTGCGCTGATTTTGGCGGTGAGAGACCGGGATGCCATTTCTGATTTATTCCACCCCAAGCATTCGGACTTAAGTTTTGTTAACAAGGCTTGGATTGAGTTGCCCGAGCTTGTTCGAAAAGAAGGTATGTAACATGAGAAAAACATGCATTTTCCAAATTCTGATTTTTTAATCATCATGGCACATCGGCTGAGATCATCGGAAACCTCGGGACCTGATAACTTCTTCTTCTTTAAATTTTCTTTTGATTATCCTCGTGAATCACATTGGTCATCAATTTTCTTAATTTCGTTCCATTGCATAGTTCGTTCCATTTGGTTGGTTTAGATTTCGAAGCAAGACGACTTTCGAGCCAACCTTTAGTTGCAAATTGGGCGGGACATCCAAAGCGCTTAAAAATTCTGTTGCATAGTTGGTAACATTGTCCTCGTTTGTTACACAGTCGATGGATTTGAATGACTGCAGAGTACCAATGATCTGATTCTGAACTACAAAGTTTAAGCAATGATGTTCGGGAATACTTTTTTAATGAGCTCGTCTTTCGATAAGACGAAATGGCAAATTTCGATTCACCGACAGAGACACGACCATTATCGATATTCAGTAATTGCTTGGAGAAATAGTGAGCGATGGATAGTTCTGCAATGCAACTCTCATGTTAGCTAACAGCTGAAGTTTCTTCACATAGCTCCACAGATTGGATGATTTGAGGCAAGCGTTTATTTGATCGGCTGGAGTCGATCTTGGAATGGCTGGCAGTGTTTGGCGGAAATCGCCAGATAATAAAATCATTGCGCCTCCAAAACATCTCGAGTCATTGCGCTGATCTTTTAATGTTCGGTGAATTGCTTCCAATGCGCGTTAGTGCGCCATTGTGCATTCGTCCCAAATGATGATTTTTGCCTATGCTATTACTTTGGCCATTGAAGAGTGTTTTTTTTTGATTTTGCAGCGGTTGTTCAATAGTTTAAAGGTATAACGGCAATTTTAACGCCCAATGAGCTGTACGACATCCCTTTAACAATGTGGCCGCACTTCCAGAAGAAGCAACTGCTACCGCAATGTCGGATCGCGCACGAACAGTGGCCAACATGAATGATATGAGGAATGTCTTCCCAGTTTCATCGAAGAAGAATAAGTCACCATTTCCATCATCAATTGCCTTCATAAATGCATCATAGAACTCCCTCTGTTGAGGGTTCAACAGGGGTACATTCGTTTGAACTGATTGGTGTAATTCATGTCGATCATATTCAAGTTCACGTTCCAATTCTTTATTAAATGCATCATTCACTCCACGATCTGGCGCTGGCCTTCCTAAGCTGACCAACAAACTGCCGCACATGTTTTCTGACATGTCATCCTTGTATTTGTTCCACAGGTCACGTGGATTCGATGGGAAGCATGTCGAAATGATGATAGCAAATAATGTGCGTATCTGTCTTGGAGATTCAGAAATAATTGCTTCAACGATTGTCGGTAAATGGGACATTATGTATTTATTTAGTTTGTATGTGCATATATATATGTAAAAGCCAGAAGGGATTACCTCCGACCCTATAAAGTATATATATTCTTGATCAGCATCAACAGCCGAGTCGATTTAGCAGTGTCCGTATGTCTGCCTGCTATTTACCGATTTTTTGGACCATTTATTTAAATACGTTTTATGAGTGATTCTGTTAGGCGGGGCCGGTACAAATCCAACAAATCAAAGATCATGAAAATCCGTCCAGCCGTTCTTGAGTCATAAGTGGTGTAACTAACACCACTTTGTTTTATACAGGGTGGGTCAAAAGAAGTCACCATATTGGTAGATGCTCTTATTTTTACAAATAGCCGCCAAAGTCAGATCTGTTTTGACATTTGTGGACTAGACAGATGTAGAATACAAGTGAACAAGCCATGGATCGATATACTCCCCAAGAACGCGGAATAATCGTGAATAATCGATTTTTCGACCAAAATCATAATGAGCGATGAGGCTCATTTCCACCTCATTTCCGCCCGATTTAACCGTTCCAGACTTTTTTTGTGGGGTTTTTTGAAATCCCGTGTTTACGTAACCAAGCCCGAGACCTTGGAAGCCCTCAAGGACAACATTCGACACGAGTGCGAGAATCTGCAGCCCGAAGCTCTTGCCGAAGTGATGAAAAATGCCATAAAACGAGCCCGTATGGCAATCAATTGTAACGGCGCCCTTTTGGCCGATATCATCTTCTCGAAATGACCAATAAAATTCCAAAGGTTCAAATAAATATAATCAAAAAACAGAATATGCGTTTTTTATTTAGAAAAAAAAATGAAAGCCAAACAACATCGGATGACTTCTTTTGACCCACCCTGTATATAAAGATTAAAGCTATTAAACTTTACACCCGGTCACCACTCTCTGCTGTTGGCGCCAGCTTTGTAGTAATTAGCCATGCAAAAACCTTCTCAAACTGCCGTTCGGACTCGGCGTTAATCTGTAGGTCCCTTTTTCTTGTGCGAAAATTAGAAGCGCACAAGCCAAGAGATTGAGAGGAGCTCGGCTTTGGCCCTTTGGGGCTGTGTCAAGCCATTTTACATTAACTAAGGAGGACGCATGGAATTCATTCCGTAGTGTTGGCGCTTCATTTCTTGGATATTTCGAAAGTTCTAACTGCAATGAAGTCGTCGCACATTAATAAGAAATTAAAGGGAAATATGTAAATTTTGTATATTACATTAATGTTTTAATTGTATTCCAACGATTCACATTGCATTGCAAACAGGAGCAGTGTTGCAATTTTAGCTATTTAGTTGCTAGATCTAGCATTTTGGAAAGTGGAATTGCTTATAAATTTTTGGAAATGCTATTAGCTATAAATCTAGCAAGCTTAAAATTATGTTTAGCTATTTCTAGCAATTTTTCAATTTTTTAGACGAAGTGCGAACTAACGCCTATTAAATTGGCTTAAAACCTTTGCTATATAACTTCCCCTGAGTAAAAAGTCTCTGAAGTGAATTCCGGAGTGATTATTATATAGTTTAAGGCATAATCATTAGAAATGGCTTTAGTTCATGAGTGATTTCGGTAGAGATTCATGAGATTTAGTACTTCAATTTATGCCTAAAAAGCAATGCCTCTACTAGATTCATGACCGACGAGCAAGTGAAGCCATGTTTTTAGTACCAACTTTTCAAATCAGCGCTAACTTCAGTACTGATTCGGTACTGAGCCCCCTGAAGGGTTCTATCCATAGTAGTGATAGTTCAATGAAAACATTCAGGGTGCCTTCAGTTTTTATATTTTTTCTAAGAAATTGACTCCTATGAATTGTCGCAAAATATTTTTATTCAATATAATGAGCAAAAAAACTCAAATATTGCTGATATGGACGAAGTCACTATATTCCGGTACATAATTCTCAGTACTGAGATCAGCATTTTTTGGCCTTTGAGCTATCCAAAAATAAAGGGAGATTGTGAATTCATTGTGGGACTCTATCCTTTTTGAAGAATTTGTTAGTCTTAGCACCTTGAAAAGTAATTTTGGTAATTGTCAAGTATAGAAATAAGTGTCAATGGCCTTGGGTAGACAGTTGAATCATCTTGTAGGTTTTTAACCCTTTTTTATATGCGCCCGAAGCAATAAATCGAAAGCCAAGATTTAAGAACCAACTGCAAAATCAATTCAAACAACGCGCCAAACGTGTGCGATAAGTCGATAAGCGGCGCTTAAAAGCTTTTAACGAAAGCTTTATGTAAAGCTTCAGGGCAATGATGGAACTAGCTTTCAATGTTTAAATCAGAATATTTTGTAGCATACTTGTAGGCACTGAGAGAATTTGTTTTTTTACGCCAGGTGGCGCGTAGTAAAGAGCAACGACTCTAGCGACTCGTCAGCGAAATCAATGTAAGAGCAACACTGAAGCAACAGATGGCGCTGTCAAGGTTTAGTGAAACGAAATGGAATTGGGCCAAGCATACTTGTAGGCACTGAGAGAATTTGTTTTTACGCCAGGTGGCGCGAAGTAAAGAGCAACGACTCTTGCGACTCGTCAGCGAAATCAATGTAAGAGCAACACTGAAGCAACAGATGGCGCTGTCAAGGTTTAGTGAAACGAAATGGAATTGGGCCAAGCAATTGGGAAGCAAAAGTTAATCAAAGAAGGGAAGAAATGGCTTGTAAAATGTGACCAATGACTTAATTTATAAGCTCTACGTCATGTGTCATTGGGATATTAAATAAAATAAGCAAAACTAGATAGACAAACTAAAAATTAAATTATTTTTGATATGAGTTAAAGTTGGGCCGGAGAGCTCTTGACGCGTTAGCAGCTTTTTCAGCTGCTGTTAATGCTGGCCGCATACAATTTTCTCAACAAAGTTGCAACTCACCAGCCTTTGCTTCGTTTGGACCTCCCAAAATAAAAAAGAGACTTTTTTCTAGCAGCCTCATTAGCAGCTTCACATTGCTCGCCTACCACCCCCTCATCTTCATCATATTTTTTTAATTTTCCTGGCAGTTTTGTGTTGTTTTTGTTGGCTTTTCATGTGATTGTCTTAAATTGGGCGATGCCAATGAAGGCTGCTGGCTTTGGCTTTCGCCTGACTGCGTGTGCAGTGCAAATTGTGGCATTAATTGAAGTGGAACCGACAAAAAAGCGCAGTGGTTTACACACACACGCGTATGCAGTTGACAACGCACAACACTCATACGCACCGTTGCCGCTGATGAAGGGAAATGATAATTACACACACACACACACACATGCGCGAGTTTTGTGGAAAAACGTACGTAAATAGCAGCAATCTCATTTAAAAAATCTCCACCAAGAAGGGCCTAATGAGCAATTGGAAGGTATATAGTAGCCGGAGCCCGTAGTCGGATACGGAGCTGGAGGCAAATGTAATTACTCCGCATTATTTGTCATTTTCGAGCAAATGAATTGAAACAAATTTAGTGTGACAAATGAATTGTTTATGTACGCAAGGGGCGGCGCTGGGGGGAGCTACGCACGCTAATGTAGCCGAGAGACACACACACATACGACACAGCAGACACACTCAATTTGTTGGCTTCTCTAGGCAATTTCATTTGCATTGGGACTTCTCTCCGCCTCTCTCCTCTCTCCGGCGATGATATCTCTTGGCCATCGTCATTATGCCTTTTGCCTAATTCAACTTTATGAGCCATGTCTAATTACCAAATGAATTGTGCAATTATTTATTTTTGTTTATTAATTGGCTGACCCACTAATGAGCCCGATGCTAGGATTCAGTTATCTCCCGGGTATATGTATATAGATATATGTGCACATTTTGCTATAGATGAGATGAGTTGAGTCAGCACTGGGGCCAGATGAGAGACATAAATGTCATGTTCTTTTAGCTACACATTGGCTTGCTGATCGGCCAGGTTTTGCGGTCAAAGAATGTTACAGGAGCGGATTGAACAGTGTGGGCGCCAAGGGCGCCAAATAAGAATGAATAGTTAAGCACAAATCAGGAATATAATCATGAAATCGGCTGTTTGGCTGCTAAGCATGTTCCTTTGCCAGTCATCGGGTGTGAGCAAATTTTTAGCAAGAACTGCCGTAATCGCCTCGATTTCGGGGAAGGCCGCCAACGTAAGCTCCTGCTGATTCAGCGATTTCTTAATGCTCCCTACCACTTCATGTAGTGCGGTGTAAACAGATCTACCCTTAAGGTAGGTGTGCTGCGCACCGCTGAACGTTCGTGGTGTGAGTTTGCGTCTCAAGTGAAGATCCAGGAATCTCTTCATCGATTTCAAAAGAAACGATGATAGACTGATGTGTCTGTAGTTTCCTGCCTTGGAGATGAAGACCTTCTGACCTCCCTCTAGCTTTCTGGGATGTAACCCGTGAGGAGACATCCCCTGAAAATCTTGAATAGCCATGGCAGTAGATTCAAAATCGGTACTTGCAACATGACTGGTCGGATGTCATCCGGTCCTGCTGATTTAAAGGGTTGGAATGACTTGATAGCCCAGATTATTATTTCATCAGTGATGATTTTGTCAAGGTGCCTCGCTGATTTGTCTCTGTAGAACATTCTTTTGAATTTACGACGCAGCAGGCTGCTCATATGTGACACTTTGTGTTTAATTATTGTGAAAATTTGGTAAATTACTAAAATATCGGAATATCGTTTGTTATTTTCAATTTGGCCTACCTGTGTGCGTGTGTTACAGTAAACAATGCCATCAACACGTAGCTTTAGCTATTTGGGACGGTTAACGAATGCAGCAACACACTTGCGAAATGTTAGGGCAGCAAGAACAGATCAACGATGTTGTGGGCCCACGCATTTGCGGTCCCGAGATACAGCCGTGGAGTTGAGGCTGTCTACCGCCTGAGTGCAATTCGGGTGTGCAGTGCTTTTCGAACTATCTCGAATGAAGCTGCGCTAGTCATAGCGGGAATGGTGCCCCTTGGATACCTGACAGTGGAATCGGCACTGCCACAGTGCTTCGCATGAGCGGTCGCCAAGGAAAGCATACCCTGAGGAGAGAGCGGGGTAATGTTTAGTAGACAATCTTTTTTATACCAAAATTCTACTTTCAAATAATTTTTACCATTGAACCGGGGAGTCCCCCGGACTGAAGACGTCTATTCTTGTAAATCGCGGTCCTCGAGGAACTTTTTTCAGAATTTTTGGGAGGGGTAGCTCTACTAAACAATTACCGAGAGCGGCAGCTAGAGAGGAAAGCCTTAGGAAGTGGCAGAACGCATGGGACTCACAGGACTGTACCCAAAATCAAGCCGTGGCTTGACAGCCCCGAGTGCACATGGTGTAGGGGAGCTACTCTTGAGGATGGACATCACGTCTTTTTCGAGTATGGACGATTCGAGCAGCAGAGGCTGGCACTCAGGGAGTTCTCAGGCGAGGAAGTTACCACTAGTAACTTCTGTGATTTAATGGTAGCTAGCGAACGATTCTGGGATGCGACCAGCACTTTCGCAGCCAGTGCCCTAATGGAACTTCGCAGACTGGAGCGATTGAGAAGGACATGAGGAGGTTGGGGGCCCCTGCGAAGCATTGCCTTGCGGTCGTCCCGCAGGGGCACCACAACTAATTTATATAAAATCAAAAATGGTCCTTCTTATGTGATAGGTAGTTTTAGTTATACTAATAAACATAGAATATAAAAAAAATGATTTAAATGAAATTTCGCGTGTCAGAGTGTCGCAACTGCATTCTTCTCAATCACAAGATGTGCGAGCTTTCGGAAGTCAACAAATGGAGCAAAGACGAGCGCGCTGGACAGATGTTAACGCACGCAGAGCAATTGACCGACAACGCGGACAAGAACATGGAGCATTAACATCTGCTTCGTTCCTTCGTCTCCCATTCCAGTATGAGCCAGATATAGAATATTCCGCTCATCCGAAAGTCCTGATTGGTGCTATGGATATAGAATGTCCCAATTGTCATGCGCTCAAATTCAAAAATGAGACCGCGGGGATCGTACAACTACCGGAAATTGAGACACCACCAGAACCATTGAACGGCTTGCTCATTGGACGGCTAAATGTACAACTGCTTGGTTTCGTTCATGAATTGGGTAGCCAAAGATATGACATACAGCTTCAATGGAGCTGATGTATCGGCCAATTTGGTAGCGCATTATTTCATCGTTGTCATTTAATGGAGCAGCATTAGCATCGGCAGAAAATTAGCGGATATTGGAGAGCGTCGTATGTACGGTGTGTGTCGGCGATGTACTCCAGATTATTAGTTCTTCTTCGAATAACAATTTCTCGCGACTCTGTGCGATCGCGTACCATTATTCCAGCTATGTCGCAGGCGCATTAAGTCTACGCACGTGCTCTCCAGCTGGGGTTTTATCACGGCTGTGCAATGTCACGCGATTGATCATTAAAATATTGATGAAAAACATTGTCGAAGCCACCATATTTGAATTCAAACGAATCCAATTTATAAGTCGCAAGGCCAAACGATGTCAGTTTGCGGCTTAGTTTCGGGCACACCATGTTTTCACACGTACAGTTATACGTGGCGTGTTCTCGCGTGGGCAAACCATTGAGCTTATTTGTGTTGGCTAAAGACGGACTAACAAAAAATATCGTACATTCAATTGCTCTATAAGAATTAGCACTTTCTTTATTATACTCGTACACTTAAAAAGTGTATTATAATTTTGCCCAGAAGTTTGGAGCGCATAGAAGGAATCATCTCCGACCACATAAAGTATATTTATTCTTGATCAGCATGTCTAGCTTATTCGATACGCAAACTAATCCCTCAATTTTGAAGCTATCTAGCAAAAATTCTGCACAGAGATATCTTTTAGCTGCACACTGCACATATGTCGGAACCGCGAACATTGGATGGTTACTTCTTGTAGCTGCCATACAAATTTTTTATTTAGCTTTATTCAGCTAGTAAGTTTATAAGATAGAAAGCATTAAACAAATATCAAATATAAAATCTTTGAATGATGCTTTAGATTTCTTTGAAAATTGTCTAAGAGTACTTCTATATATAAAAAACTGTTCAACCTGACTCACTCACCCACTCACTCACTGGTGACCGCTGAACAGCCTAAACCATAAGAATTAGTAAACTGAAGATATCTAAATTATAAAGGTGGCCATGACCTGACTGGGAAAGTTATAAAAATGTTCAGTTCAACTCGAGCTGCCGTTTTCCATTGTACTTAGTTGTGTGCGTGACCTGGATTTGGACCTGGAGGTGAAAAATGGTTCAAAAACCGCGCTATTTGCCAATATTCTAAATTTCGGTGAAACTTTGGGGATTGTTTGGATGTTTTGCCGGGAAGGTTTCTAAGTTGAACAAATTTTTGATGTCGGTGAAACTTTGGGGAGTGTTGAAATTGGCGGAAAGTGCCGCACAAACAGCGAACTTGAAAAATTATAGCATTCACCCGAATGCTATGAAACTTTGAGGAATGGTTGGAGAATTGGTGGAAAATGTCCCAAAATGTAATTTTGGGCCGATCTTGATAAATTTGGGTTTGTAGGCTTTAATTTTCAAATGTTCACCACAAAGATCGAAACTATCAGTTGAGACTGAATTTTTAACCGCGTGCGGGGCATAAGAGTTAATCTCTGCTTTGTACATGTCGGTATTGTTCACAAAATAAACGTGACTAGGTAGCTGTTGTACAGGAAAAGTGAGTGGGTTGAGTATCGTTTAATGCGTTTTTCTCTCTGGCATAATACTGCCAAAAAAGCTGTTGCCAGTTTAAGGACAAGCTAAATTTTAACCTCCTTCAAACTTGTTGTCTCAGTAGCCCCAAAGTCTGCCCCTGTGCAGATCAAGAACTCCTCTGGCAAGTTATGAATGTTTGACTTTGCCAAGTCGCGTCTGGCGATTTATTTGCGGTTTGGCAGCATAACGAGCGAATTTTCCATACAAAGTTGCCAACGACGAGCGGAAGCAGTCAACGGAGCAGCTTTAGACCCAGTCCCAGTCCCATTTATGCAAAGTGTTTTGTGCAACTCATTAGCACTTATTAAAATTAAGTGCTCCGTGGAGAGGGCACATCTCTGGGCGGAAATGAGACTAGATTTGCGGTGCGGGTTGCTTGGGTGACAGCTGCTCCCAGACAGTCAGTCAGTTTGTAATCAACATTTTAGCAATTGTCAAAGTTTTTTTTTGTGGTTGCAGTTGCAGTGGCAGTTTCCCGGTTGCCTAGCAAAAGTGCACCCTGTGCTCAGCGGCGCGTGTCGCTGGCCGAGAAACAAACAAACAAATGGAGAGACAAACAGAAAGCGAAACAAAACGAATTGAGAATGCAGCTCAAAATGGCTGCCAATTATCCATATCGTGGCTGCCATATTTGTTTACCCCAATTATTGTTGTTGCCGGGCAATAAAACATTTCATTTATTAGCCACCACTGCGCCAGGGCGTGCCCACAGACCGACCTGGAACTGCAATGGAGCCGAATTTGGTTCGAACAAATTGCCAAAGTTCTTTTTCTGCAGCTGCCTCAACCTCCACCAAACACTTCACACTTTCACAGGCGGCCCCCAAGAAGTTGAGGAAATGTGGGAATTGGAACAAATTGGTCAACACAATTTCATTAGGGTCAGGCAGCTGCGGGCGCCGTCGTGTCGATCAAATCGATTATCCTTTCGGCCAATCCTTTTGCATACACCAAACACTGGGACGTGCCGCACCTGTTGTCATGCCTGCGCCTAATCGACAGGCGCATCATCCGCCCGAAAGTGCTGTCTGCCATGCAAACGGATCAGTTGATGGCTATCGCCTCTAATGGCGTCCAGGGCATCAAATTGGCCGACAGCGGCGGGTAGGTGTGAAGTTACCAAAACTCTGGTCGTTGCATAATTATATGCAATTTAGTTGGTTCTTCTTTTGGTCCTTCTAGGAATAAAGGGACTACCGAGTTACCTGCCGTTCGTCAATGAATGGGAAGATGCCGCCTTGTGCCGCTTTGTTTGCTCTTGACTAATGTGCGTGGGCGTGACGGTAGCTGCAGCTGTGCCACCAACTGAACTACAACTAAAGCGTGCTCAAGCGCCACTAACTTGGCCATAACTTGCTTAATTAGCAGTCAATATCACGCACTTCATATCGTCCAATTAATTTAGCATATTAGCCACTAAAGCTGCTTGGCCGACTAGCAATTACCTGGCTGCCGCTCCGGAGTTGACGGCTCCGTTTTGTTGCTGCAACGCCAAACCGGGCCAACATGCAAAACTGAAATCAGCATATTGCATGTTGTCCTACTCCACCTCCTAGGAGCACCCCCCACACTCTCCAGTCCCCAGTCCCCGTGACTGACTAGGGCCTAATGATAGAGCTGACGGGCGGTGCAGTAAAAACGTCAAAACGTCAAGCATCTATTAGCCTGATTTTGTGTTCTTTTTTTTCGTTCGCTAGATGCGTCGGAGCCCGCACATCACACCCTGTGACTACTCCCTCCAGTTCTATTTCTTTTTTGGCCGGGAGCAATACTTTATTATAATACCAAATCCACTTTAATGCACTAGCAAAAATTTGGTGTGCTTACGTAGTGAATCACTGAGAAAAACTCTCAAAATTTCGTTACAATTTTGAAAAATTTGTGGTTTGAAATTCAAAAAGTTACAAACTACGAGACATTTAGCATTTAGTTTCTTTAACCCATGGTATCGTGACAAAAATTTACAAATAATTAATAACACTTATCAACTCGGAATGCTCAACCAAGAGTGCTTTATAGTTTGCTTCATAGTTAGAATGAATCTGGGCTTAAAACCTTCGGTTAGTTGTCCAATCTTTTGGTAGAATTTTCGAGTCTCACTCCTTCCGAACAGCACTTTGACTTTCTCCCTTATGCGCCTTTCCTGCTCATTTTTCTTCCTTCTGAAAAGGCGCTTCTCCTCTCTCCTTTTCTCCCGGTATCGTTGCTCCCGACTGCAGAGTTCTCCTGTACGCAAAACGTCTTTTTCTGCAGTAGAGCGGCGGCACTCATCATCGTACCATGACTGTTTTCGGGAGTGCACGGCTTATCCGAGAATCTCCTTGGCAGCCATACTCATAGGGTGTGAAATATGCTTCCACTGTTCGCCTACACCAGAAGGGTAAGGTGGGGTTTCCGTGAGCAACTGCGCAGCCTCTCGACGTTTAGCTTTCAACGTGAGCCGTGTGCGTACTTTGGCAGCAACAAGGTAATGATCCGAGTCCATATTGGCTCCTCGGAGCGCACGTACGTCTAGAACACTCGATGAGTACCTTTCGTCTATCACAACGTGATCAATCTGGTTGACAGATCAGGGGACTTCCAGGATGTCGCGGTGATCGTTGCTGGGAGATTATAACCGAGAATCTCGTTGAACACTTTCGTGCTCACTGCAGCTTATTTCCCCAGCTATAACAAGCGCTGCTTCATCTGACATACTCGGATTGCACTTAGTCGGTGCGTCGCCTCCTCGTATAGACCTCGTAACGTTGAAGAGCAGTAACCTCATGTCTTGCTTTGGGCCTCGGCTTATTCATCATTATCCTAGACAGCGCTCGGTTAGTTGATGCCGCTTTTGTACTTGTACCAGCTGAGCCTGGTATCCAGCATTTCCCCCAGGAACTTCAACGCATATCTCACGGTAATGTGTGTTGTCTCCACCTTTTTCCGGCTGATAATCAATTCAGCATTAGTCTTAAGTGGCGCAAGGTCCAATAAGACTGCACGTTTTCACAAGTTGTGCTTAAAGTGTTCCTTTCGAGTGTTGGAAGAATACTCGTTTGTTTCACTGCTGAGTAATTGGATAAAAAGGACTTTAAAATTGAACTTACATTGAGAAAAACACTGTTTTATATATCTTAAAAGGAAATTACTAAGCTGGAATGGAAATCGGTGGACACCAAGGGCTGGTTTGGTTCATTATTTGTTTTTGGAGCTAGTAGAACTATAGCGATTAAGGTCGTTCTTAATCTACTGTTAATATTTATTGATTCACATAACAAGATTAATACAAGTGGTTGGTTGCGAGCTGGCCCGAGGCCGCCAGCCCGAAGATTTTACACACCCTCACCTTCACTGGAGATGAGAGATGATGAGCTTCGTGATAGTGTGGTAATCGATAGTCGCTGGTGACTGGTGTGGGCAGAGTCGCCACAGTACTTCCCCCTGCAGTGACCGCGTGGGGGCGGGCGAATGGATAAGATGGGTACAAACTACGGATTTGCGTAGTTGTGTTGTTGGCCGGTGGTTGCTTCGAATGGAGGTTGATAAGCAAGACCGTTTGAGCCGGAATGGTGTCGCCTCTCGTTGAGGTTGATGTTTGCTTCGAGCGGGGGTTGATAAGCAAGTTCGTTTGAGCCGGGATAATTGTTGCCTCTTGTCGAGGTTGATGGTTGCTTCGATGGCCGGTGGTTGCTTTGAGTGGGCATCAATAATCAAGTTCGTCTAAGCCGAAATGATGTCGCTTCTCGTTGAGGTGCCTCGATTGAGGAGCCTAAGTTGAGGTTAAAGTCGCCTCTGGTCGAGGACTTCGTGTTGCTTCAGTGGAGGCGGAAGTTGCCTCTCGTGGAGAGCTTCGAAGTGCCTTAGCTGAGGCGGAAGTTACTTCTCGTGGAGAGCTCCAGATGCCTTAGTTGAGGCGGAAGTTACCTCTCTTGGAGAGCTGCCTTAGCTGGAGACTTTGCTGTTCAGATTCACGGACGTGCGCGTAGTAGGCATGACTGAACCAGAATCGATGTGCCTCGGATGAGGATTTTGCTGCTTCGCGTTGAAGGCTTTGTAGCTGCCTCGGATGAGGACTTTGCTGCTTCGCGTTGAAGGCTTTGTCGCTGCCACAGATGAGGACTTTGTCGATCTGGTTCACAGACGTGAGCGTAGTAGACACGACTAAACCAGAATCGGTTGTGTTTCGGTTGATGTGCGGTTGCGAGAGTCTGTAGCTAGACGTCGCACGTTGTTGACAGCCGTGTTAGTTACACGGCTATAGATGGCTCAGGCTGGCGGGAAATGCCAATCAAAGAGCGTTCCGAGGATAAGCTGGTCATTTGAGGCCGTTGGTTCTCGATTGAGTGATTGGAGATGAGGCCCAAGCTGGCATCGTTTGCCATAGTTGGAGCTCTCCTCGTTGTGGCCGGTTTCCTGCGGTTCAGTTAAGCCAGCGAAGAAGGCAGTTGTCCAGCTGTACAAGTTTGTACGAATCGATGGGCATGCAAGAGCATGCACGTTGCTCGATGAGGGACGATCGATGTTGGAGCCGTCAAAGTTGAACAGGGCCGTGGGCACTGAACCAGGAATAGGGTATGCTGATCACTGTGGTCAAGGGCATCGTTGTCGCAACGTGAGAAGTGTGTTCTGTTGGGGATGTGGCCGTGAACCGGTGCTGCCCAGTCGGACTTTGCAGAATGTGATGAGAAATCTCAGTACATCTGGTGGCGTGAAATTTCACAACATGCAAAACTCAGGGGTTTGGCAGCGAACATCTGAGGTCTTTCCTACTACGACTTACAAAGTTAGTACATCTGCAATACTGAGAAAGTAAGAAATTTCTTAAGCCGAAGGCTGCTGATGACGTCACCCCAAACGGAAACGGTTGAAACCCCTGAGATTTTCGGCCTTTCCATTGCAAAAGGAAGCCGAAGGCTCAGGTGTTTGCACGTGAAAAGTAAGCATGAAAGTTTTACTTCTTTCATGATGACAAGTTCGACTGGGAGATCGATATTCGTTTGTTGCACTGCGAGTACGTATGTATGTACGTTTCACACACAGGTGTGGTCAAAAACGTCGACGGTTCGTTGCAATGGAATGGCTGGCGGCTGCTACTAGGATGAAGAAGTCCATGTCCATGTAGTTATCTCAAACTGCAGCTCATCCGAAAACCATTTGCTTCTTCATAGGATTTGTTTAAATAGAAAATTCCTAGCCAATTTTCCTCTGTGTATTGCATGTCTTGCACTATTTTAAACCAGCTAACGAAGCTCAGCCCAGTCTGGCCTGCCCGTCTCTCTTTCACTTGCAGCATTCACCTTTGTTTGTTCGCCAACATTTTCAGTTTAAATGGCATAGTTGAGTGTTGCATGCAGCGTGTTCCCCGTTTTTTTTTCATTTCTGCAACAATATTTAGTATATGTATTTTGTTCTTTTTTTTTCTACATGTCTCCCAAAATTCGTGTCATGCGCCTGTGCAATTTAGCGTTTAATGAGAAGGCGTTCGTTGGTCATTAAACTGCAGTCGCCTCGACGTGTCGCTGGCGCTGGTGGTCTGGGGTCTGGCACGTAATTGTGACTTGACTCTTTTATTATTTTTAGTATATTGTATATAAAAATTTGTATATTGTGGCCATAACTCTCGTATAGCTGCTTATTAGTGGCTCTAACCAGCTTGTAAGCCAAACGTTAGGCGACTTGCGTGTCAGTTGGCTGCATGTGGGTATTTTTTTGTGTGTTTGATTGAAGTAATTAAGGCTTAAGAGGCAGGCTTAAAGAGGTGCACCATGTTGGCAGATTATATGCTGGCGATTTTGTAATGCAAATAAGTTGAATCGATAAATATTGCAGACAACAACTGACAACTGAGCTTAGTCATAGTCGTTAGTGTAGTCATTAAATTATCATTGCTATATTATCGATTGAGAAACTAAGCTTGTTGCTGCATTGACAAATCAATTTAAGATCAAATTTCTCTATAATTATTTAATTATATTGCAATAATATTAATTAAAATTAAGTATACACACGTAAATGTTTTGTAGTTTATCATTTTGCTTAAGTTTAACTGAAAATGGTGTAGTAACTTAATCGCAAAAGCGAAAAGAAATGAACTAACGCAAAATGAAGATATATGTGAATAGATCTTATTGAGTTAATTTGATTTGAAGCTTCTGACTGTTATTAAGATCATTCTGGGCCACATACGCCAGGTAAGGAATATCTCATAGTTACATGGTCCTTCGAGCCGGATCCTTGACTTGGATGATGAAGTCTTTGATGTGAGCTTCTATTGGCTAGACTCTAATTGGAACTAGTGCTTGCCACTCTACCGCCAGTAAAATTTTAAGCCAAGGCTGTAAACCGATCAAATTCTATAAAGGGTTCAAAAGTTCAAGCCTGAGGTTTCTTTTGGAGAAAATTGGGTGTTTGAAGTTGGAAGGTAGACTCTACATCCCCCATGTACTCATAAATAAGTTTGAGAACACGACCAACTACCCAAATCTTCTTGGCTTTGAGCAGTCGTGGTGACTGAAACTTAAACTATTCCCAAATCAGTGAGTTTTGAAACCAACCGAATGATACCAAGATATGGTTCTGGGTTGGAAATGATTGAACTGAATTCCAAGAAAATCTGTATTTTAAGGTATCAAATGTTTAAGTCGAATAAGAAGACTTCGTCCATAAGTTGATTAGATTGTCGCGTTATGAAAACGAATGATAAAGAATGTCACCCTTGACATGACAAAACGACCACGGAAATAAGGCCCATGTCAAAAATTTCCATCATTACTTTGAAATAAGCCTCAGAAATTTTCTGGGCCTTATGTCTGGACATTAAGCCCATGGGCGTAAAGTTCGTATTCAAATTTAAATGACATTAAACGATAGGAGAGTATAAAACTTGACCAATTTGTGCTTTCTTTACTGATGGGCTAGTTCTACAGTGATTCATATGTTTTTATAAAAGAATTTTAAGTGTGATACAATTCGTTGAAGATTTGGACACGATGTAAGCCTCGACACAGTACTAGTAGTATTTTCTGTGCTAGGTGCTGCCGAGCAAGCCGTCTGTGTCAGCCCGCGCGGTTGGAAAGCCAAAGGCCAGCATTTTCTCTGTTCACCATTCGGCCGTCATTTAGGCAGGGGCCGGAAAACTCAATCCTATTTTGCATTGTGTGTTAGAGACAGCGATACTGGCCCAGCAAATTTCTGACTCTCATGATGACTGATTCGCAGTCGGTAAATCGAGACGATATGGGGCCCCAGGGCATAGCTGCCAGGCCTGATCTTAACAGAGCGACGCTACATTTATATTTGTGTAAGCCGCTGCTTTTGAGAGCTTTCCTCTGCTTTATAACCACGGCCTCCGCCGCACGCTTTCAGCAGCCTCAGTTTGTATATTCGTTAACCGGTCTGTAAAGCATAGCCGTAAGCACTGCCGACCCGCACACTGTCCGAAGGGCAGAGCCGAGCGAGCTCCTTCAGAAGGTTTTGACCAGAAGGTTTTCTAATTTTCCCTAAATAGACAGTTTAGATGGCCCGAGACGGTTTGCAGACATACACACTACCCGCGACATCGGCCAAAGACTGTACATGAAATTTCGTGCGTCCGCCAGGCGACTTTGGTACATCGTTCGGCTAGCACAATCTCTTAAAAGTCGCCACATTCCTCATGAAAAAGTTTTGAACTTACATATAAAGTTGCTCCACTTCTTTGATATGCAAGAGGCACATATTTTGTTTTGCACCCTGCAGGACCTCAAATTAACCTGGGTTAAAAGAGCGATGAAATGTGAGCAATATGTCCGAATTTAATGTGGACATAATAGCCCATTTCCACTGAGCAACATCTAACATCAAAGCAAAATTTTCTATCCCACACGTTCCTTATAAAATAATCCCGAATCTCTCCACCAATTCCAACCCACCACCATCTTTCTTGTTTCAAACCCCTATTGTTGGAGATTTTGGCATCCAACCCCACTTAACCACCATAGCGATCAACCCCTCATATATCACTGGTTTTTGAGTAGCCAGAACTCGACTCTCGAAATAGACTTTCGAGAAAACGATCCTCGAGTTCGGGACACCACGTTTTTTAGTCACCCGGAATGTAAGAGAAACTTGTCAGACTTTTAAAAATTTTGTTTAGTTTTTAATATTAAGTCGGCAAGAAAAGCACTTGAAATCACTTTGCATGGAAGCAGGCATGAGAAATTTGTTGATGACATGCGAAAAAAACATCCCAACATGATGCAGATCTTTCCACCGTCTTCACAAAAGACCCAATTGTCTTTGATTCAGAAATTTCGAGCAGCGTCTGCATTGGTAATACCAAAGCCCACATACCAAATCACATAAGATTTGGTAACCAAGAAGTGATTGTAAATTTATCAAGTTAGAAGAGACAGGAACAGTAGAGTAGGCGAAAGCTGTCCCCAAACACCCGAAGAGTCTTACTTTGGGAGGAAGACCAAGCATGACTATCTTTCAATAGCCCCCATATGTTTCTCAAAGCTTCTATTGTAGAACAAACATTAAATAAATTTCATGCCAATTTATTTTTCTTTAAATATTTTTGCATTAACTGACAGATATAAGATGTTAGATGTTGCCAGTGTAAATTTCTATTTCACATCATCATCAAATTCCATGCGTTCCTCTAAAGTGTACTCAGTGTGCAGACTATCGTTCATCCGATCTTTACCAATTCTTTGGCTGATCGATAATTCTGATTCTGGAACGAACTCTCTATCTATAAAACTGTGGGAGATATGACGTTTTTTCCACTTTGCGGGGACTGGAGGGCGCGTGGCCATAATTGAAGATGAACTCGATCTGCCTGCAAGTATAAGAAGTTTTGGTCAAATTCATGTCAAACCTCTATTTCTCAACATCTCTGAGAATTGTTTGTTCATATGGACAGACAGACGGACAGGCAGAAAAACGAACATGGCTAAATCGATTTGACTGTTGATACTGATCAAGAATGTTTATACCTTATAGGGTCGGAGATGCTTCCTTCTGTGAACCTTTGGTGCAGAATATTAATATATAAAGGGCTCTGTTCGGGAAATGCTGCATAAAACAGGATGTGGTTGATAAGTCGTTCCTAAGCATTACATCAAACCGGCATCTCTAAGGATCAGTTCGGTGTATAAGTGAAGGTAAGTGCTTAACGACTTCCAGCTCATTAGAGAAGTACTCCGAACCGAACAGTTCTATTCGCTTTAGAATTTTAAAAGGAAGTCATTTCGGCTGTATGAAAGCAAAATAGCTAGGTTTCGGCGTCTCAGTTCCATAAAAAACACCAATTGTTTAATATAGAACTTAAATGGTAACATTATTCAAATAATATTCGTGACACAAATTCGGTTTGTTGCGGTTTCCATTTTGGTTTCCTTTTCCACGTTTGCTTTTTCTCACAATTATCAAAACACTGAACAGTGTGTCCATACTTACCAAGCTATCGATATTCAACTTCAGCTTATTATTAGGTTGTAGGGCAATGACACAGAAGGTGCTGTACCGTTTCCTCCTCTTCTTCAAATCTGCAACTTCTACAGAAATCAAAGTGTTGTACGCCTAGGCGTGCTGCGTTCCTGCCTATAAGACAGTCACCCGTCAGGGCCCCTACCAGAAGTGATATTGGTAACACAAATTGTAAGCAATGGTAAATTTTCTGTTCTGTTTGATACAAGATCTGAACACAACCTTATGTGGTGTAGTCACCAGTCAGACCAGCCACGATTAAGGGGACGCGTGCTTGAAGGATGGATTAAAATCATGTTCTGTTCTTCGTAACGCCATCTTATTCGAAGTATATTCATTTTTCTTAGCCTCCTAAGTTGCAACTGCCGTTTAATGGTTGTGAGCTGCACAGTCTGGGTTATTCTTTGGCGACGATAAGGTACGACCGTACATAGACCAGCAACCATCAGCAGAAATGTTGGAAACATTCGCTGCTGCTGCTGATTTGAATGGAGTGGATAGTAGGACTGTTGCGGTTGCCAAGGCAGAGCTTGATGTGAGCTTAGAATAACTTGCTGCTGTTGTGATGGAGTGGTTACTATTGGCCGCTGCTTAATGGATACTTGCTGCATTTGCTGCTGTTGAGCGACCGTTTGTTGCTGCTGCTGACTAGGGCTGAAGCATTGGCGAAGCGGACGCTGAATCGGTGGTGTTGGCATATGAGGAAGCATCTGCTGATTTGGCTGGGTTGGTTGCTGCTGTTGAGTTTGAAAAGCTTCAGGTAGATGCATTTTGAGCATCTCAACATATCTTTTCCTCGTTCTGCGTGCCTGACAGGAATTGTAGGCTTCGAGGCCTGGCTTCTTCATTTCAATGGTATCGAATATGGTCCCAATACTTCGTACAAGCCGTTTCATATGTCTTAACAATCGGATTCACTCTCAGATCCTCTCTAATCGTGCTATACCTGACATACCAAGGTGCATCGGTATGGACTCGCATGCGCAAACTACTGAATTCGGTGAGATTAGGGACTCACAAATCGAGAGAACTCCCAGAACATCCAATAGTTTTTCTTTTACTGCCAAATTGTCTGAGATTAGCTGCTTATAAAGGATCAATTTTCATTTTTTGTATTTTTCATCTTACTGTTTTTATTATGTTATTGATAATCATTTAGTTTTTATCCTAATTTTGTTCAATATATGAATTAGTTCTGAAGGTTAATTAATATTTGATAATCTAAGTAGTTCTGAGTGTAATTCTTGCGTGTTTAAATTCAATAAATATCCACCTCATTAAATCATCTCCGTTGGATGCACATCTACCATTTTGCATAATAGAATCATTAAAACAATAACAATGGCATTTAAATCAACAGCCAAAACTGTAAGAGATTGCCATTGTGCAATCTAGATTTTGTTTCTGGTTCCCAAATGCATTACACAGATAATTTTGCCATGCAATGCCATTTTGAAAATCACATAAATAATAACCGCAATTAATTTTCATGCAAAATACCAAAATGCCGAATGCAAGAGGCATGTGAAATGCAATTAATTCAAGAGCTCTAAAGCCAACAACAGCAACACCCACACTTGGACAACAAAGTGGTAACAATAATCTATACATCTATATCAAGGTGAATGTATGTATGTTTGTAGCATTGTACCTTATAAGAGTCATAAAATTTTCACATTAGAATCATGTCGATCAGGAAAGCGGCATAGGCTATGCTTGAAGTCTGTGAACCATTTCGAAAGCGGTAAAAAAGGTTCAAAACTGAATTAGATATATTTCTCAAAAGTTATGAACTGGAAATTTAGTGAAAGGTTTGGAAATAAGTAGTTTAATCCTTTACCAGCTCAAATGTTTATATCGGCTTGCGCCAAACTTAAACTTCGATATAAACGCTCTCATAATAAACATATTCACACAATACAAAGGACCCGAGCGTCGCCGGGTATTCAGCTAGTCAAAGATAAATATAATGACAGCGTTGACGTTGCCGCCGCTGCCGCCATATTTGAAATGGTGCCAGCAAATGCTGTTGGTGTTGCATTCGTATTAATTATAGCGTTGGCAAGTTGCAAAAGTATCTCATTTTCTAAATTACACACGGCACACAGCGCGAACCCAACTGCAACTCCAACCAACTCCAGTTCCAGCTCCAGCTCCAGCCCCAACTTCAGTTTCAATTCCGATTCCAATTCCATTTCCATTGCGACTTCAACTGCCATTTAAGTTAAATATTTTGTCTGTTCGTCGTTTCAGTTTGTTCAGTTGTTTGCTGCATTTAAATTGGCGCATTAGTTGGCTAAATGCATTTGGCCTGGCTTACACTTACCATGCGCCACACGAACGAAACTGTGACGAATTGTAAACACTTGGAGAAAAGTATCTGGATTACAGCAAATTAGAGTATTAAGACGAGGAATGGTTGGTGAAATTTGAACCATAATGTTGCAGTTATTAAGTAGGAAAATAAATTTAAAGTTAACTATAGATAAAAATCTGTTATTCCGATTGACTGACTGACTGATTCATCATAGCCCGACTTTGGCTCGGAAGACTTTGACTTTAGCTCGATAAAGGCCAATTTTCAACAGCACCCAGCACTTATTTTAGCATGTTATTCAAACTCGACTTTACCCCCTCATCGCATCAAATCAGGAAGGCACGATATTGATTTAAGTTTGATATTGAAATCGGATTGGTGCAAGCGTGTCCGAGATTAAATTGAACTCGATACTTGAACCACGTTCAATTCAAAAAGGATTGCTTTAATAATTACCAATCAGAGTTGACATCTTTATTCAAACTTTCACATGAACAGCATCTGACTTTTTTAACGATCATTTTGATTTCTAAACAAGAAAGTTATAACCGGTTCGAGGTCATTAGTTGACTGGAAAGCCCTCGGTTCTATCTTTTATAGACTTTGCCCATTGATTCCTAATCAGCAGCTTTCCACCTCATGCCAGCACTGCTATGACTGTTTGGGAATTCCAAGACAGCATTAGTGCAAATATCGACAGAAAAAGAAATCAAACGCTAAGTTGAAAGAAGCCTTTGAGTATTTGTGTTACAAGCGGTCTAATTTATGCGAAATTGGTGAATACATCAAATTCCTTATGAGTAGATGCAAACAGCGCGAGTGCGATGGTGCTACTGGTTGAGACGTCACTCCAATTTTGCTTAAGATCAAAGGCCCCGAGCTTGAGACTCCCTAGAGTAAGTAAATCAAGTAGGAACGTCGGTAAAGCCCGACAATATTGTACTCTGTACCTGTTAGGCGCTGCCTATTACCGTTGCGACCGTTCTTTGTTATTCTAATAACTCGACTATCGTTTATTCAATCATTACCATTCCTTTAACGGATCGATAAATGATCTTGATTACTGAATATGTCTTGAAGGAACGAACATTCTATCTATAAAACTTTGGGAGATATAACATTTTTTCCTATTTGCGGGGGCGGTAGGAGGCGTGGCAAAAATTGAAAACAAACTTGATCTGCCTGAAAGTAAAGGCCTATTCATGTCATCTATCTCTTATGTCTATCTCTTAACATCTCTGATATCTGTTTGTTCATACGGACAGACGGAAGGACATGGCTTCTCCGACTCGGCTGTTGATGCTGATCAAGAATATATATCATTTATATGGTCGGAGATGCTTTCTTCTGCCTGTTACATACTTTTGCACAAGCTTAATGTCAGGAATGCAAACCACTCAGTGGTTCAAACAGTTACTGAACCGCCCGCTCGGTTCAGTACATGGTTTTTGGAGCTAGCTGAACCGCGGTTCCGGTTCGGTTCAGTGGTTCACAAATTATGAAATAATATGATTTCTGTCGTAATATGACTTTTCGCACACTTTGGAAATTGAGTTCCCATAAACCATTTGAATATCTTTGAAATCCTTAGAAGAATGTCCAAAATTTATGAAGTCGGAATTGCAGGACTCGTCTGTAAGTTCCTAGAGGAATGCACTTCGAAAACAGAGAATGCCGTCTCGAAAAGAATAAGTACCATGCATTTACACACCCTATTTATCTCTATATATATAAGATAGTTTGTCCCCACTGACTGACTGATTGGCAATCATCGCACAGCCTAAACGGTAAGAGATAGAGGGCTGAAACTTGTACAGGTGTTTCCTTATGTGGTGAAAGTGCGCTTTGTTAAATTTCAACCGGAAAAGCCGGAGAAGTGTCGGAAAAGTTTGTAAGGAGGAATTATATTTTTCAGGCGAACTTGAAATTCGGCTTGTAAGGATTTTCTGATGTTGGAAAATTTGTGGGTCGGAAAACTCATGGAAAACTCTGCATGCTAAAAAACCTGTTTTCATCCGTTTGGCTTCAAACTTGGTTTGTGAGGATAGTATAAGAAATAACGATTACGATGACGATAACGGTAACGATAGCGAAATCAATAAAGACAACGATTGCGATATCGATAACGCTAGCGATAAGGCATCGATAACGATGACGAAATCATTAACGATAACGATTGTGATAACGGAATGGATAACGTTAACGGTATTGATAACGATAACTATAGCGATAACGATAAAGGTATTGATAGCGATAGCGATAATGATAACGGAATCGATAACGATATCAATCATGATATCAATAATGAGTGAGCGAGACGGAGAAACGTGGAGGAGAGAACCAGAGCGCAACGGAGAGCAAGACCGACAAGGGACATGATTGGCGGACACAAGGATCCGTTAGTCCATGATGCGGGAGCTCGAAACGGGCGAAAGCAAGAGGAAAAGGAACGGGGCAGAATGTTCTAGAAGGCGGTGGGGGCATGGATATTGCACGTTTGAAAGCGGCAGACAAAAGAGGACGATGGAGACGAGCGTCAAACGATCGCCAAACGATTGCTTGCTTATAACGAAAGAAGGACAAATCAGTGAGAAGCGAAAAGGTCTAAAACGGAGACTTTAAGCGAGTGCGAGTACGAAAGTAACGGTCGAGAGCAAATCAGTGTCATCCAGCGGTCACCCAGAGGATTCGAAGGGCGTCAAGGGAGCAGGAAAGCGGTATGGATAAGTTTGACTACGGCAGCCCACTATAAGAGGAAGCACTGTCCCCTAGTCGAGCGAGGCCAGTAGACCTTGTGGAATCGTAGAGCAACTCTGAACGCAAGGGCGGTGGCAAGTCTGAAGCCAACGAGATTCCTAGTCAGCGAAAGTTTTTTACGAGCAAGCCTTGTGGTGAAAAAGCAGGCCAGATAGACATAAGTATATTAGAAAGTAGCTAAGTACCTCTAAGTGAGAAACGTAAATTATACGTGCCATATCATTGAAACCAACTATTTGATTTGTTATTTGGGACAACAAAAACTTTGTTAAGACGAGCCCCGACACTTCTCGAGTCTAGCTTTTGGGTAGTTTCAAGCAAAGGAAAGACTCGTTACTATAACGGTAATGTTAACAATAACGGTATCGATAGCGATAAAAGAAATAAAAAACGATAGCGATAACGGTAACGATAGCAATAATGATAACGATAACGATGACGATAAAGGTAATGTGGCCCAAACCCGGTCTGAATAAAAACTATATCGGTCTTATATGATGATTTATGTGATGATTTTTAATAGTCTTACTAATCCAGTATAGACTAACGGCGGCGTAGCTAAGCGCGCCGGGATATACCCTAGTCGCATTATACATATGAGAATAAAGTCTTCTGTCTAAGATTGAATTAAGATAAAGAAGTACTACACAAAATTGAGAAAATTGTCCACTAGTAGATTACAAAACAATTATCAACTTTTAAGTAAAGAATGCTGATTGATGACAGATATATTAAGAGATCGGCGGGCAATTGCAGATGACTTACAGGTTTACATGTTGAAGATCTTGTGCCAAGTCATCGTTAAAGGCTATATCGATCCGGAATCGCTAAGGATCAATGCGTTTTATCAGTGATCTCCCTTGTAGAGGGTCGAATGGAATGTCGTATAAAAATAACACAAGTTTACAAATAATTAATGATTTTCTTATTCTCGACAAATTTATGTCATTCCGTATGAAAAATCACGAGCTGAATACGAATCTGGAGTTGAAATTTTTAAGTAGAACAGACTTCAAGATAATCCCCAATCACCCTCGCCCCTCCCGCCCCGCAATGTTGAATAACTTGCACAATTTTGAAGATATCGATATCTAATTTAAAGCTCACATTTATATTCAAAATAGTTATCTACATTTTGTTAAGTTTCTCTCAGTGCACCGCTCTCCTAGTGTATGCAGATGCGGTTGCCACGCCTTCTTTGGGCCATTTCATTGCCTGGTCGCTGGTTATTTGTAATTCATAAGCTTGACGGCGGCTTTTCTGATGTTTTTGGCGCATGCATTTGTCATTTGGCGGCAAAACTTTTCCTCCAATTACACGTTGGAACAATATAATGACATAATGTGTCAGTCAGGCAGTCTGTCGGTTCTTCACTTTGCCACTTTGTGTTTATGCAAATGGCACACTGTTGCAAGCTTAAATCCTGGCCAGGCCCAGAGCGTAGCTGTTGCAGTCAATCCAGTGTGAACGAGAGACTGGTAAACTGGAAACAGGTCGCTTTGATTGGTCAGCCGGGCGGCCATTGCCAGGGTCTTAAAGCCGAAGCTAAGCGCGAAAAGGTTTTGTTTGGAAGTTTTTTTTTTTTTTGCTTGATCGCCATGCTGGGTGAAGAGTGTAGTTAAAGTACGAGGGCTGCTTGAGTTTTTGAATGGAAGTGCAACACTGTAAGCCATTTCTAGATCTATCGTTTCCAGGGCAGCTAATTGATTTAGTCATCTAATTTGAATCATAGTACGTAAATATCTAGAATCCACCAGTATATTTCCAGTTCTCAATTCCATCGGTAAGTAACTGTATTGTTATCGCATGGGCGTTGCTAACTAAAGTGAAATTTATGCGTGCCAAATGCGTCAGACAAAAGCCACTCAACACTCACACACAGAGAGCTCCAAACTGACAGTCCAATTAGCAGAAATAAAAACAAAGATATGGACATATCCATATCTGTGCCGGATGTGATGAAGCGCCCCGAAAAAAAAGACGCCAATGCTTATAAATATGTATGAGAGAGTTGAGATCTCCAGGCCGATTTCAGATTCCCAATTCACCCAGCCAAGCAGAAAGCCTGTGGATGTGCGAGTACCGTTCCCAGGCCCTGCCATTTGGCATGCATCGCTGCCAAATTCTTAGGAATTTTACGAAACGTTAAGTTTTATTAAGCAGACATCAATTATTTTTAATAAAACTCAAATAAATAACAAAGCCAAACGGTCTCTCGGGGTACAGTTGGCGCCAAACGCGACAACGACAGCGAATCGTTCCGTCATTGGGATTATGATTTCTAGTTACCTCAAATACGCGGATTGTTGATGAATATTAATGTTAATTGGCAGTCGCCGTTGCTGTGACTATTGTCTAACTTAATTGTTTAGCTTAATTATGGCCACGTTGCTAATGAAACTCATATGAGAGCATGAAAACAAGTGACTGGGTACAATAATTGTGGAATGCTAATGCTAAAATGGGTTCAAGTGGGTTTTAACTAACTTTGATTAGCGGCTTTCCTTAGCCAAAAGCAACTTGCTTGGCTCCACCGTTTATTGATATTAATGAAATTGAATCTTTGGCGATATCGGAATTACCATAAACAGAAATGTGTGAATTGGTGAAACTTTGAACAAATTAATTTACGCAGTCGCCACGAAAATAGTCGACGACTAATTAGTTTGCCAGCCATTGGGTTAACACCAGACTAATTGATTTATTTTTGGTTTATGTCTCAACCGAGAAACAAAATGGACGAGATCAGCTCCGTCACGCGGCTGTACAGCTAGAGTGGAGCACCTGACCTCATCTACTGATGGTTAGGCATCAAATTAGCATTGAATTTGATTGAATTTTACACGGAAATAGATCAAATAGATGGGAAGCAATTAGGTGATACGGGGGGAGTTTGTAGAATGTAAAGAGTGAGTTTTGAAAACAGCAGAACATGCTGGATAGGATAGCAGTATGTAGCCCAGTGAAAGAACATTTTATTCTTCGCCTCAGTCTTGGTGCACTCTGAAAAAAATCCGTTCAAAACCTATTGAAATCAAGACCATTCGTTGACAAAAGTAGAGTAATCCAGCTTTTTCTTGAACTGTGAGCGGCAGTGTCTTTTCATGAACGCAATTTTAAGACCCGTTGTTCGATCTTCATTAACGTTTAGGTGCTGCGTTAATACCATTTTGGTCTCAACTTGTTAACATTTTGGGGTCATTTTACAACATTTTGGTATACTTTTAGATTTTGGTAACTTTTTAGACCACTTGGTGCTCTTTTTGGCAACATTTTGGGAACTATTTTGGAACATCGCGGTTTCATTTTGGGAACACATTGGGTTCAATTTTCGAACAATATTGGTACATTTTTGTGAACCTCTTGGTTATACAATGTGACTGATTTTAAGGACATTTATTATATTCAAACTAGCAAATTTAAGCCGGTTAGAGTTCATTTTATGCTTTCACATAACTTTAATAGTCAAAAACAACACCACAAAGGAGGCTGGTCAACTGAACACGAGGTTTAAGAACCTCCCGCTTCTATCATAAGAGCAGAAGCAGAGGGTTCCTCAAGCCAGCATTGCTTGGGAATTTCAAAGCAGCATAAGTGCAAAACCAACACCAGAACACCAATTGTTCATGTTTTCCGAACAACTGTTCGCTTTTTAAACGGACGCGCCTGTTTGTTGTTATGTAGTGTGACCAGAGCTGGTGTTTCGCCTTGAACTTTGGACTTGCTTTGAACAAAAATTCATTAACTAAATGGTTTAAAAAGGAGTCCGCTTGGACTGCATTTTTGACCTTAGTTTTTTCTTAGTGTTGGAAGTATTGTAGTTTAAGAAGCAGTAAGTACGAAGTCACAATCTTTGAGAGTCGGTGATGAGACATGCGCTTTACTTTTGCACATACTTGAAGTGGATGTCGGCTATATATACGAGAAGAGGCAAAAGTCCGGTTTCCAGGTAAGTCAGGTATACCTTAGAGCAGTGGCGTAGCGTGAGGTTCTGCCGCCCGGGGCGGAAGTCGAATTTGCCGCCCCCCCTCTCAAAAAAAAGTCAAAACAAAATTTCCAATAATATCCAAATTCATTTCCAAATATTTTTCCGCTAAACTCCTTCTTGAGAAGTAAAAATTTTATTTTTCTTATTTTAACATTGAAAATTCCTTAATAATGGAGTCAATATCTAAGAATTCACTTACTTCTTGCTCAATGGGTAAAATACCTAGATTAGTTAGCCTGAATGTGCTCATTAGGGTGCGTTTTTTAAGGGCAAAATTGAATTTTAGAAACGGTTCCTTTTGTAAAAAAATCGGGTTTAATGGGCGCGACGAGGCCATAAAGTTTGCTTTAAAAATTAAGTATAAGCCCCGAATACTACATAGAATATCCAACAATAAGATCTGTTCTACATGGGTCGGGTGTTCATTTTTGAAATTCTGGCAAGGTATTCGATTTTGTTAACCAAAATTCCCCAATTTTGTCGTAAGCTCGACAGTCTACTGCGTTAAGATGCCGACTTTCGTGTTTAGTACGAGCGTAAAAGGTCCCGGGTTCAGTTTCGGCGAGGAACGTAAATTTATTTTATTTTTTTATTTTTTTAAATTTTATTTAGCAAGTAAGAAATGGCACTAAACATGCCCAAGCCAATCAAAAAGTTCGCACAATATTTGCATAACCTGACAACCACTGTTCATGATTTAAGAAAATGCGGGATTACACTTGGGTTTGGTGGAAATGGATATCAAAAAGTCTCTTCAACACAATTCATGAGTTGCTTTGACCAGCGACACATGTTAGTCCTCCACGAAGTTCTCCAAATAATTTTGGTCTTAGTTTTTGGTCTTCTTTGAATCCATTTCTTAAATTGTGTGCTCAATTCTCGAATGTACCTTTTAGTGTTATGAAACATGTCTCAAATCAAAATCAAATCAAAGAGTAAGTTTTTTCCTCCAAAATTTTTAGTATAAATCATTTTTTTGGTGTCGTCCCTTAAGCCTTGCAAACTTTAGTTTAAATCAGAGTAACAAAGTTGTTAAGCTCCATTTTCACGACCTGATTCGCCTGAGTGGCTGTCAGCTCGTGTAAACAGGCTTCTGAGTAGGCACCTGATTTACTCAGGTGAGTGATCAGGCGAAATAGAACCGGTTCTTATTGACCTGACCACTCAGCTGAGCGTCATAGGGTTGCCTGATTGAAGGGTGCGAGCGTTGCCACTTCCTGGCTTTCGATACACAATTGTTATCGATTTTTGGCTATCGGTTTGCTTTTTTGATTATGTCAAATCACGGCTTATTAAAATAAAACATTAAAATTGATGTAACGCGCCTTGACTTGTACGAGGCCGAGGCTGCTATCAAGATTAAAGTAGTTACGGACTTCCAATGCAAATCGAAACACCAAATAAAAAACGAGAGCAAGAAAATCTCTTACCAGTACAGTGAGGCTAAATGGATATGTTGTTTTTGTGGGAAGCTTCTTTTGGGGTCACATTAAGTTGAAAAATTACGGTAATTCTTGTTGCAAATCTTTTCGGAGCCAATTTCAAGTCAATTCGTAGCCAATTCAAGTTCAAAGAAAGTACATAAATAGTTCGAGCTTATATCAACCGACCGAGGTATCAAATCGAGTTCGAAAAACAAGCTAAAATCAATCCCGTCCGTTGTTGAAAAAGTCTATATCGAGGTTAGATCAAGCTTTCTCGAGCAAAAGTCGAACTGAAGACAAGAAATTCAATATTGAAAAATCCATATGCAAGTCAATACTCACACATTGTTACACATTGACTGACTTCTGACATCGTTTGGGTTTGATTTTAGTCCGAATTACTTGGCCCTTATTTCTGTGTAGCCAAAAGATACACTCAATAAATCGAGTGCTTTGGAGCACCTTATTCCATATTGTTCTCGAACTTTGATGAAATTTATTTGTTCACAAGCAATGAAAAAATGTTTATAGTGGAATCAGTGAACAAATGTTCGGGGCGACCCCAATCCGTGCACGTCCCCCACAACTAAATAAAACAAGTAAGAAAGTCGGTCAAGCTCGACTGTACTTTGCCCTGTACCTGCGAAAGTGTATGCTAGGAGTTATTCAACATTCTACAAGCAAGTTCCACTGTGAACAACAACGAACCAGCCAAATTATTTTGACAAACGCTTTGGGATTTTAAATGCTTGTTTCAGCTCTCGCAGAACTTTACAAATGTTTTCCAAATTATAAAAAGTAATCGCTGAACCCTAAAACTATCTTCGACTCGAATCTGCCTTCGTTTCGAGTAGTGTATCAACCCATTCATCTAATATTTAAACTTTTGCTTAGCATTTTCATATTCATATCCGAAAAACCGTTTTGTTCACGCCTCAATGCCGCGGCACAGTTGTTAATTAAGTGCCATTAACTGAAGGATATAAACGCAATTAGCGCCGAATGGATCTCAAGCAAATCGCCAGTCCCCCCCGCCTACCCCTGCCCCACAGACACACACCCACCACATAAGCACATAAACACGCCCGGCGCTGTTGTTGATGTTGCATGGCCGCTGGCAGAGTGCAGTCTGCTTAATTAGTCTGCATACGTGCAGACATACGTACAGACACTCGTAGGCACATACTGCCGGTGCCTGGGTCCCCGTCCCCAACTCATTTAAGTCGCATTTAATAAAATCAAAATCCATTATGCGTAATTTTGATTAAAACATTGCCACATCGCACTCCGGCGCAGCTACCAGCGGAGGCTGCTCATTAAATTGTCACGCATGTTGTGCGCTCGCCTCCCATCCTGGCACTTTGAAGTCCTCCCGCGCGCCACCGCCAATGCTGACACTTGCCTGACATGCCGGTTGACAGTTTGCATGGCGGCATGACACTTTTCGCACGTTCAGTGATTTTTCATAATATTTTCCACTCCGAACACCCCAAACCACCGTCCTCCCCCCGAGCTGCAGCACCTTCTGATTGGTTTGTGTTTGTATTTTTGGTGTCAATCTATTTCCAACATCTGTCGGGGAGGGAGCATTCGGAAAAGCGATTTAATTTAATTTTTATTGTTGACATAAACGTAATTGTCAGACCATTTATCCGCATTAAGTGTTGTGATGCGTAAGGATAACAGCAACGGCAACAACAACAGCGGCTACAATAATCACAATGACAACAGCAAAACAATATGGCGGAGAGCTGACACGGTGGTGTCAACTACAGTGGAGCAAAGCCAGTTTACTTTTTCTGAATTTAACATATTAAATAAGACATTTAGGCTGTATTTCACAACAGTTGAGGTACTATCCCCAGTAGAGTAACTCCGACGCGTCACCGAAACTTATTAAGCATTACAACACATATTTGAATCGATCAACATTTGCCATCGATTTTCAGAGCGAAGCTCTTTTACGGACGTTCGACTTGGGGGAAAATCCAGAAAACGATTATCTTTGCTACAGATTTCTTTGGCTACGCTTGTGACTTTGCAAAGTCAGCAGCTGTGTCTTTGCAAGACAGCCATAGCAGCAGGTGTGATATGAGTGAGTGGGTGGTGGTGGTGGTTTAGTGGTGACCAAATACAGTGACCAAACAGTGACCGAACAGGGACCAAAACAGTGATCACTACAGTGACCAAACAGTGATCAAAACAGTGACTAAAACAGTGACCGGAATAGTGACCAAAATACTGACCAAAACATTGACCGAACAGTGTCGATAGAAGTGACCGAACAGTGTCGATTGAAGTGACTGAAACAGTTACTGAAACAGTAACCAAGACAGTGACCAAAACTGTGACCAAAACAGTAACCAAAACAGTGACTAATTAGCAACCAAAACAGTGACCAAAACTGTGACTAAACAGTGACCAAAACGGCGACTTTATTGAGCCTGAGTTTTTGAAAGCACGAACACAATGAAAATGAGCAGGCGTCTCCATCCTAACCCAGCAAGCAATATATGCGTTTCTGACACTTATTATCTATGAGCTTTCAAAAACGGCTGCACTTAATGTGTAAGTTTTCTGAGTCTTACCTGACTCTTTTCTGTCAGAGACATCCCAGAATGCACAGTATGGTGCGCTCTTAAACAGTCAAATTTATGTGTTTACCACAAAAACGCTCTTAAGCTCGGCTCTTTTTAGGCCAGCGATGTTCCTCCATAGCCCCCAGGGGCCGAGCGCAATCGGTTATTTACACGCACACGAGCCGAGCGCATGCCGAAGTCAGGCATATGAGTGTAAGCAGCGCTCTCTTTGCTTGCGTTCTAAGCCCAGACGTCGAGCAGGGCAGTTCAAAGCTGGGCTGTGTCGCTTAGATATCGCACACCAATACACTCTCACTTTTTTTGCCTCGCTCTTCTTGAACATCGCTGTTTTAGACTTTACATATAAATCCGCAAAAGACCATAGGAATTTCTGGGGACTTCCAGGACACCCCTGTTTAAGGTTGATGAGGATAGTCAGTCTCCAGTGCGCCGACGTACCGACTGGGTTACCGAAAATCCGATTATTCCAATTTGGCATTCTTCACAACAAAATCGATTTAATGAAGCAACGATTTCCTGACCGAATCATCTCATGAAATGTAGATTTCAACTGTTACCATTCCAAATTTCACTGCAAGTGTCGGATTATAGTTTTATATTCTACTCTTCTCATTCGGTTTGCCATACTTCACTTCGCCTATTCACCACAACTGTCGACCACTGTGCGTGTTAACATAAATATTTACAATTTCGCACACCGTAAAATGAGTTTAACTTTATCTGTTCTTTGTGGTTGTTTACCAAATACAGAGGACCCAAAAATATTTGTGTCTCTTCTCGTTGGTTATTTATATGCAAGTCAGGTTTGGGCAACAAAATGTTGTACATAATGGCGTCAGAAGTGCTTTGGCTGACAGAAAGGAGGGTTAACTAACGGTCCCATCATCACCATCGCATCAACCGCCTGACTGGACACTAATGGAAAAAAATTCAACGGCCAAAGAGGAAGAAAAACACACCCCATAGCCATGACCATGACCATGGCTGCTGGTGGTTGAATTCGTTTTCATGCTTAGCACTGGCCTGCAACATGGCTTAAATAGGCTTAAAGCCACTTCATGCAGATGCCCATGTCGATAGCCTAACCCAACCGATATTTGCCATCCCCTTTTGCTGATTGGTTACCTTGTATCAGTCATTAAATTGGCTCAATTTGTTTTTCTTATTTGGTTGCAATTTGTTGCTTGCCACATGCTGAGTTTTGAATTTCCGCTGGGCGCGGCACGTGTGTTTAAGTTGGAATGGGACTGACTCACATTACACGCAAGTTGAGATATTGCTTCACCTGTACGAACACACGTAGTGTGTGTGTGTGTGTGTGTGTGTTAAGAAGCTATTTGAACTCTTAAATAATGCCACGGCATATTCCATACGTATAATTATATTGTGCAAACATTTAATGATGCTGTAATCGTATAGGCAGCTCATTAGGCCAAGACAATTTACATGCATTACCCTACGAGTTGCTTATATTAAATTATAATTAAATGTAAGGCGACTTCATTTGTACTATGTTGTACATGTGGAGAAGGAAACTCTGTGTTGAATTTCAGATGGATAGCTTTAAAATTAAGAGTCTAGTTGGCGCTGAAGCAGACAGACGATGGTTTCGATTATTAAGCAAAATATTAAAGTGAAATAATACAAAATCACAAATCTGTGCATTTTGCAACTCTTTGGTGACCCTTTTATTAAAAAGAAGAGGCCAGTAAGCAAGTAAATACAAACAGATCAAACTCCAAACAGATCAAGCTTCTATGGTTCCTTAGATCAAGTCAAGTCAAAGAAGAAGTCGACCTAAGAAAATCTGTGTTTCAAAATTATTATATTCGCTGGATTTTGGATCTATAAGAGATGGCGATGAATTTTACCCCAGAATGAATCAGTGGTTGAGGTGTTGAGAAAACTTCGCTTCATCCTATCAGCAATCTTCTCTATTCACGAATCTGCAATCAATTTGAAATGTCGACTATTTTCAACTGCGAATTTGATATTTTTTTCTCAAGTCAATCTAGGGCATTAAAGCAGCGATGGGCAAGCCCTTGCTCCCATTGCTCCCGAGAGTTATTTTACGGCAAGCTAGATAGAATGACGAGCACTATTGACTTGCTTCGAAGCGAAAACAGCAACATATCCATTGCGTCAGAGACGACAGAAAAATTAAATATATGCTGTGTGTGTCTGGCTTATCGACTCGAGCTTCACTAATAAGGCTTTTTATACTCTGTACCAAAGGTAAACAGAGTATAATAAGTTTGTGCAAAAGTAGGTAACAGTCAGAAGGAAGCATCTCCGACCCTATAAAGTATATATATTCTTGATCAGCATCAACAGCCGAGTCGATTTAGCCAAGTCTATCTGTCCGTCTGTCCTTCCGTATAGACAAACAGATCTCTGAGATGGTAAGAGATAGAGGTTCGACATGTATGGGACAACAACTTCTTATACTTGCAGGCAGATCAAGTTTATTTTCAGTTTTTGCCACGCCACCGCAAATTGAAAAAAACGTCATATCTCCCCCAGTTTTATAGATAGAAGGTTTGCACGTTATAGACGTTTTTAGTAATCAGGATTATTTATCGATACACCAAAGAAACGACATAGATCGGATGAACGTTAGTCGAGTTATGAGGAAAACAAACAAATATGATGGGCAGCACCGGCTGCAATGGCGATAAGCAGCACTTACACATCCTAACACAAACTTTGGGAGGTACAAAGTATATTATAGTCGGGCTTGACCGACTTTCTTACTTGTTTGCTCTGTTGTTCTTGTTGGACTGCTCCCAAAATCAAATTTCGCGCCCACAGCTGCCTTAAAGCATCAACCTCGTTCGGATTGAATATAGTTCGAATATGAAGGTTTATCTCGCATATTTGTGCCCATTAGCCCACATCCAACCACCAGCAAATATCAATCCTAATAAATTTTTGATATATGGAAAAGTAGGAATCAAGACAAGAACTTTATCTCTGAATGAGATCGCACGACAATACAGTACACACCTTATAAAGTTACCTGGACATCGCAACGTAGAATGAAATGAGTTCTTGAATCACTTGTTCTTCGTCTCGGTGGAAAAAATCTTTCCTCCTATATGGTAGTGAAACTTACTTGGCCATTATTTAACCTAAAACGTATTTACACGCTTGTGGATTGCAGAAAAGAACACATTTCGCTTCTCGTGGTTATTGTCTTATTAACAGACACGCAGCTCGCCCATGAAGAAGTGGAAATGGTACAACACCTTCTCTGCCATTGCCCCACCTAGATTTGAAGGAGTCTTAGGACACTTGGTCAACTTATCGGAGACATCTGAGCTAGAGATTCCAGTTATACTTAAATTCATTCTGTCAACACAATGGTTCAGTAACGAGGACCCACCTTAGAATTAAGAGGGTTAACAGGGAATACATGTGTCATGGCAATGGGTCCATAAGGGTTAAACGGGAGAGTAACTTGTTGCTCCCAGCCATCAAAGCATAACCTAACCTAACTTGGTTTTAGAAAATTCGTCATCTACAGACTACTGATAGTGTTTGGAATTGATTTTAGTATGGTTATCGCTGACTGCTTTGGAGAAGCAGTCCATTATTTTGGTTTCCAAAAGGGGAAAAGGTGAGTTCCCTTTGGTGCAAAGGGGTGTGCCCTCTTCGTTTCAACATATTCTCTTGCCGCATGAGCTCGGTGGGGTCCCGTCTATTTGACACTCTAGGAACAGTCTTGCGATTGTTGTTGTAGGCATGTCTTCTCTGATTCCTGAATGGATGGGGGACTTGGGTGTGTAAGCGCCTCGTCGGTAGATTGCGTGGTAAAACTTGCTGGCTGGCTAGGACTGCTAGTTCGTGCATTAAACCCACTTAGTCGGGGTTAACCTCCAAGTTAAGGACGGATCCACAAGTTACGACTTGTCTGGTGGCTCAACTGCTAGAACTTCCTCAAATCTATTTCACAAATTCTTTGAACCCAGAGAAGTTTGGGTAGAGAAAAGATAGTCATAGTACTTAGCAGCAATACCGCCAGGTGATAGCATAGCCTTGAAAGCCTGACTGACTGATTTGCGATACCACTTCAAACAATAGAAATCTGTTATTTCTTAAGGTTTCAGTAAATATACTGAAAATTTCAAATCTAGTATATTTATGGTCCTTTGTTCAGACCTTTTGTGAGAAGTGTGTACTGGCAACAAGGCGAGAGCCAAAGCGCTTTGGTGCCAAGAGTTTTTTTTGTATGGACTTCTTTGTTTTGGGAGCTCCTTTGTTGAGGTGTATACTGAGCTATACGCAGGAAAAATTGCAAATAAATAAGATATAAGCGATTGAAAATTCTCACATCAGTAAGGGGTTTTTCTCAGATCGACTTCGAATCGTTAGAGAATCTCTGGAGAGTTTTTATTTCGGTAATCGTTATGCTGTTCTTAAGGTAATCAGTGTGAAAACCGTCGCCTGGTCTCTGATATGTGCAATGATTGATCCAAGTTTGATCACCAAATATTGACACCAACAAACAGAAATGGTATGACCGCAAGTTGCTTATCATAAAATATGGACAAAATTAAATAAAGTGACCATACTTCATGTCACTTAAGCTGCAATCAGCTGATGGCTTACACTAACAAACAAAAACTAAATTTGATAACCAAAGTTGGCTCGCACTCTCCTTGGCCAACATATCAGTATTTCGCTGTGTTATTAAGTAATTTTTAACAGCAAAAACATATCTTTTGTTTATCAAAACAAAAAACAAAATGGAAGCCACGTGCAGCCTCAGCCACTTGTGTGGGCCCCTTAATTTTGGTTTGGTGCGTCCGCCCGGGCCCGGGTCCGGGCACAACATGGCGTATAATTAATAAATTGTGCACGCGTTGTTGTAAATGCCCATTATTTGGGTTGCTGGTTGGCTGTTAATTGCACAAATTCGTTTTGTGAGCAATCCAATTTTTGGACTTTCTCAGGTCAGCACACTCCATTGGCCCCTGCCATGGACGACGCGCGTCAAAAGCGGAAATTTGTTTATAATCGTTGTAGTTGTATTTGTTGTTGTTGTTGCTGGCGTGCGGTGAGTGTGTGGTACGGTTAGAGCTATAGCTTTTTGTTTAATGTGCGTTGCCATATCAATTTCCTAAATGATTTCGTTGCGAGCCCTAAACACACCAATCAAGCCGAAACCAAATTGATACATTACCCCGCGGCCCACGGCCCTCGGGAGCGATATTTCAATTTCGGGGCTGGGCGGCTGGTTGCTTCTGGGTGTTCTGGTAGTGCGACTCCATTGGCCATATGACATGCCACTTTCTTTGGTTCATTGTCTGGCATTTCTTTCTTTCTATCCATGGTTTGGTCTCGTCTTTTATTTTTTTTAATTTGTGCGTTGTGTAATTTTCTGTGCCTTTCTTTAATAAATTTTTTATTGTTTGTTTGATGGTCGCTGAGCACGCGGCATTGTAAAATGTATCTATTAGTGCGCCCTTTCTAAACCCTTTGTCCATGTGTGCGTCTCTCGTGTGTGTGTGGCTATTGTTTTGATAAAGGATTTCATTGGCCTAATTGCCCCTTTTGCCTTTTTCTCTCTTTTTTTGGGTAAATTGCTGCTCGAAAACCGCAACGGAGATGCACAGCCAACATATGAGCGTCATTAGAAAATTGTTTTGCCAAATGGTTTTTAAATTGTTTAGACTCGCAATGCAGTCGCTTTCTCTGCCAACTGCTGTTAATCTCTCGGTTTGTGGTTCCGTCTCTAAGCATTAGCGATTTCAGGCCAGGCGCTCCAACAACTGTTTCCTAAATTTGGATCAGCATCAGGCATCTTCGTGGTGGTCTTTGATTGACAACAATTAGAGACAACGAGTTGTGAATTTGCATCGGCAATTAGGCTTGTTTAGGTCACAGATGCCCATGCGATTGCAAAAGTAAGCAAACGAACTTGATATAAGAACTCGGTTCTCACGTTTCAGATACTCTGAACGTAGTCAGCCTATTAGGTTGTTTGTTCCTACTTTTCCCCTTATTATACTCTGTACCAAAGGTACATAGAGTATATTAAGTTTGTGCAAAAGTATGTAACAGGCAGAAGGAAGCATCTCCGACCCTATAAAGTATATATATTCTTGATCAGCATCAACAGCCGAGTCGATATAGCCATGTCCGTCTGTCCGTCCATCTGTCTGTATGAACAAACAGATCTCAGAGATGGTAAGAAATAGAGGATTGACATGTATGAGACATATGCTTCTTATACTTGCAGGCAGATCAAGTTTATTTTCAATTTTTGCCACGCCCCCTCCCGCCCCCACAGTTTTATAGATAGAAGGTTCGTTCCTTCTGGACATATTTAGTAATCAGGATTATTTATCGATCCGCCAAAGGAATGGTAAAGATCGGATGAACGGTTGTCGAGTTATAAGGAAAACAAACAATTATGGGTAGCACCGGTCGCAACGGTGATGGGCAGCACTTCACAGGTACAGAGTATGTTATAGTCGGACTTGATCAACTTTATTTCTTGTCTTGAAGTGAATCTTTAATTTCGGTACGGAAGTTTTTAGAAGGAGTAAAATTTGATTTAAGCGTCACGCGTCACGTCAAGTGTCAAGCTGTTTGGCGGTTGTCGGTAGCAGTACCGAGTTCTTAGTATGGAGTATTTAGAATCGAGTACTGAGTATCCAGTACTTAGAATCGAGTACTTAGAGTCGAGTACTGAAAATCGAAAGTTTAGTATCGAGTACTAATCCAATACTGAGTGTCGAGATCTTAGTATCGAGTACCTAGAATCGAGTACTGAGTATCGTGTACTGAGTATTGAGTACTTAGAATAAAGTACTTAGTTGCGGTTTTCTTGTTCGTAGTATAGAGTACTTAGTATCGAGTACTTAGTATCGAGTACTTATTAACGAGTACTTAGAGTCGAACACTGAGTATCGAATACTGGGAATTGATTACTGAGTATCGAGTACTTAGTACCGAAAACTAAGTTTCGAGTACTAAGTATCGCTTACTCTTAGTATCGAGTACCTAGAGTCGAGTACTGATTATTGTGTACTGAGTATTGAGTACCTAGTATCGAGTACTTAGTATCGAGTACTTAGTTGCGGGTTTCTTGTATGTAGTATCGAGTACTTAGTACTTATTATGGAGTACTAAGAGTCGTACACTGAGTATCGAATGTTGGGAATTGATTATTGGGTATCGAGTACTTGGTACCAAAAACTTAGTATCGATTACTAATTATCGTTTACTTTTAGTATCGAGTACCTAGAATCGAGTATTGAGTACTTAGTATCGAGTACCTATTATCGATTCTGATCCCTTTATATTTTAAGTTCTGTTTACCCCTAACTTCTGGTAAGATAATCACTCTGGTAAATTATATCCCACCATCGTTCAAGAGAGCTTTTCGATGCCGGATTGAAGTATCATTACTACTACAATGATAATCGTTACCCTAACATAATTATTATGCAACCCTCTACAGGGGGATCACTGATAGATCCATAGCGATGCCGGAACGATAAAGCCATTAAGGATGACATGACACAAATTTTACAACATGTAATCCTGTAAGTCTTCTGCAATTACCCGCCGATCTTTTAATAAGCCCGTCATCAATCTCCATTCATTTCTTGAAAGTTAATCACTTATTTTTTGTCTTCTAGTGGAACATTTTCTGTAGTAATTCTTTACATTAATTCAATCGTAGCCAGGAAAATTTTTCTCATATAATTCGATAAATTAGACGTGTCAGATGCAAGGAACATATTCTTTTCTTGCCGACATTCTCTGATTTCAAAGTGCATTCCTGTAGGAACTTATAGACGAATCCTGCAAGTCAAAATGTGCCTTTGTGATAAACTGAACCGAACCGAAGCCCCAGCTCAGCTCCAAAAACCATGTATTGAACCGAACTGGCGGTTCAGAAGTCACACAGTTTCTGTTCTGAACCGAAACAGTACTTATTTTTGAGTGGTTAAATTCAACCGGTTCAAAAAACGAACAGAGCCATATCTTAGAGATTATTATGCCCTGAAGACGTAAAAAAATATCAAAGCAATTATTTGAGGACCGATCTTGAAACTCAGTGAGTAGGTTTGTAAGAAGGCTGCAAGCCTATAAAATTCTGCCGAAGATTCGCTTCAGAGGTTTGAACCTGTCTTAAAGTACAAGGTATGTTTCGAGGTCTGCTTACCTTCACTTACCAAACCTAAGGTTTTGGCTGCATCCTGGGATTATGATATCTGAATTTCTTTTCTATTCCAGCAAATCGCTTCATACTGAATCCTGCTTTTGGCTGAAGATGCATTTAAATTGCGATTTGATATTACTTACACTAAGGGAAAACACCGAATTTCCAACTTGAGAATTACAAGCGGTTTATTTAAGCGAAATGCAAGAAATATAAAGGTGCATACTTTTAGGTAGACGGTAAGTTCAATTCAACGTAAGTAGTATCTTTGCCACCAGCGTGAGCGATGGCAAAATGCGTTGGGACGGCATTCCAGTTGAATTTAGTCCATGGTAAGTATAAAGTTTCATATACCAATTTATATAAACTGGTGGGTGGGTGTATCTTAGTATTCAAAATCCAAAAGAGCTGAGGTTGGTTGGCCAAATTTATATCTACAGCCATGCTCGCATTTTCGCATTCGCATGGAAAGCAAATTTGGTCAAAAAATCGTTTTCAAAACGCATTTTTGGCTATCGATTGGCAGTCCAGCAGCCGTCTCTCCATGCCAGCGATGCCATAACTGGTTGGGAATTCCAATAACGCATGAGCGGAAAAGCCGTCAACAGAAAAATAACGGCAAAGCAAACTGTTACGGCATCGCTGGCATGACGAGACGGCTGCTAAACAAATGGGAAAATAAAATCAGTCCCAGACAAATTGACAAATAGTAATTTACATCAAGCTGATATGTATAAGAGTTGAGGAAAATCGTTCCTTGCAGTTTTCGGTAAAGATAGTGTTCATCTTGAGTCCAATGCTCTCGGATTCTCCCTCTGTTCAGGGTTCGAGTAAGAAATGATATGTATAAGCACAAATTTAAAAAACGGAGCACTACTTTGGTACAAACTAACAGGATGTACAATTAAACAAATTCAGCAAGGAGCTGTTTTCCTTTCTCTCTCATTCTCCTCCTTCCTGGCATGATTACCCCTCCACTGATGTCGATCAAATCAGTCACTGCTGTAGGTCGCTTTGGGGCATTGGGGCCATAATTTAAGCGAATTATCTATGAAATAAAATCACCGTTTCGTTTTGTTGCCCCGGCGCTCTCTCTCACACCAGGCGACTGCGCAGCCTCGGGTGCGGGAATTGATGAGCCAGCAGAAAAAACCAAAAAAAAAGTGGTTTATTTTCGACTCTATTTGTAATTAGAAATAATGCCAGGCGGGTGCTTCTACAGATATATATGTATGCTCTCATACAATAATTGTGGCCACACCTTGGTTAGGTGGGTCTCCCTAGACCCCCCTTCACTCTTTCACTCGCCGCCGCTGCTGCTATAATGTCTCAATATTTCTCAATTATGCGAAACGCATATAATTTGTTGTTGTTATTCGCGCCACAATCTACGTAGGCCGATCGGCAGCAACAGCTGCTGGTCCATGTCCAGACTGGCCCCGGCAATCGTACAAATAACTCCATCGTTGACTCCAATCAACTTTCGGGCTGCACAGCCGCCGCCACACAGAGAGAGACGGGCGGCTCTCTAACTGGGAGGTCTCTGCCTTGCAGCGAAGGTCTCCATCCTCGAGATCGTGCGCCGAATGCTGCGCTTCACATTATTAGATGCGGATTACCACTTTGGTGCAAAGATCAAATCACTTTGTGGCTGCAGCCATGCTGTAGGTAGAGAGGTGATGAGGAGGGGGCTGCGGGAATGGGGGGGGGGAGGAGCGATGCTGGTGCCGACCTGCTGGCGTCAGCTTGAGGTGGCTCCAATCACGTTTTTTCGCGCGCTGCTTGCCTTTTACGATTTGTTTGATTTGGCCAAATGAATTGCGAGTGCAGGCAGGCAGATCCCATGCCGGGATGCCGGGCGCACAATTGCAATTGAAATGTCATTTGTCAAAATAAATTTAACGGCCTTTCATGCCCGCCGCCGATCCGCCCGAACCGCCCTCACCGGCGACCGCACCCAAAACGCTGATCGTCGTGCGTGTTCAACACGTGTGCTAATCTCATCAAAACAACCGACCGAACCGTACCCAAATCGGCCAACTAAACGCAACAAATCAACCTTCAATCAAGACAACCGCATACCACAGGCCGGGCCAGAGAAGAGCCTGGGCGTTGTTCGCCGATCCTTGTGCGGCATCATCAAACTGGCATAAATCTTTAATGGAATTCATTCATTATGGGGCAGCAGGCGGCATTCGCCGCTCGATTTGACCACAAAGCAAAAGAGGCAGCAACAGCGGCAGCTCGGAGAGCTCAGTCTCGAATTGGCAACAATGGACCTGAGGGGCGCTCGTCTTGGTCCTGGCGGGCATTGTGCGCGTTCAAAGGTTGCAATTATGTGAACAGAAAACGAAGATCCTGAGTTGGCTGCCGTTTTGGGCCTTTGTTGTGTTTGTGTTGCGGGTTTTTCATTTGGCTTTTGTATAAAGCGAAGGCGCTAAAGGATAACACCTTCTTAACACCTACCTGGAATGCCTGTCGGTTGTGATTGCGGTGAATTGAAAGGAAATGCGTGCAAAAACATTGCAAAGTCATTGATAGAAAGTCGAGCTGCGGAAGAATGAAACACTGAAGTCCATTAAGATCAGATTAGATTAATGGGAGTAATGGAGATATTTATTTAATGCTGATGCAATTAGAGTTCAATTTTAAGATGGCGATACAAATCTTAGATCATGATCCAATGCAATATTGCAAGGGAGAATGTGTTATTGAACATGTTCGTACAATTCGCAGAAGAGCAAGCGGTTTTTAAGACCCAACAGTTTTGATATGAACCTTAGGTTCATTTTCATATTTATTCGATAGAGTACGACTTTTTACCAGTACCGTCTTACTTAAACGTAAGTATTTGCTTTGATTCTGCTCTATATGAAGTAAATGAAGAGAAGTTTCTGAAATAGAAAAAAATGAGTGGATATCCGAAATGATTTTAGAATTTTCTTGTCTAGTTTAATAAATTTTTACTTATTTAAAACCGGTTCTGAACAGGATGAGCCGGTTCAAAATGGTTTTAAACGAATTGTCTTACAAATTAATTTTATAGAGATCGACGCTTTCATACGGACAGACTGACAGACGGACTGAAATGGCTAAATCGACTTGGCTGTTGATGCTGATCAAGAATATATATACTTAATAGGGTCGGAAATGTTTCCTTCCGTCTGTTACATACTTTCGCACAACTTCATGATCTCCTTTTTCCATTTTTAATAGGAACAGGGTATAACAAATTTGAACAGTTACTCTGCTTATCGTGTGAAACGTTTTCGAAAGTGTGGTTTCGAGATATTCGAGCTTAAAGTTCCGACAACTGTCTACGATAAAATAAAAATTATTTTCAATGGATTTTAAAAATGGATTTGATGTGTTTTGGTGTTAGCTTTCACGGAGAAAAAAAAAATGATCAAAATATCAAAATTATCAAGATCGTAAAGACGTGTTAATCGAGAAGGCAAAACTAAATTCCGCTTGCAAATGCTCGTTCTGATATAATGATTTCGACCAAATTTTGAAATCTGTTTGACAGCAGCAGTAAGAGAACGATAACTTAAGAAGAAAAGTTTTTTTTAATTTGACATGGGAACTATGTGCTATAGTCATCTGATTATGGCAAAACTTTGTAAAATAAGGTGAAAGCTTATAAAACACTCAGATACCAATTTTTAAGACGGTACCATTAAAAACCAAAGTTTTTCTTACTAATCCTTTTTTTTCAGACACATTTTTTGTATGGCAGCTGCACCATATAGTTGTCCGATTTTCATCAAACTTGGTAGAATTTTGGAAAAGCGTTGAAAACCAATAAATACGAAGTTACGGGACGCTTACTTTAAAAAGAAAAAAGTTTTCAAAAACATTCGATTGAACTATCGATAGTTTTGTATTTTCCAAAAACATCGATGGCTGCTCACCTCTATCGAATGTTTTTCATTCTTCTCTGAGCAGCCATTTTCTGCAGGCGAGTTAGTCACAATTATAGAACGTACCAAAATACTGTTCCCATTTCATGATGCAGTAACTTCTATTTCTGCGGATAAGAAAGTAACTATCGGCCTTGTTCCAGATTCCGAGTCGGTTTTCGGTGGCACTTAGAGCATATCGTCGGTTACTAGATTAGGATTGAGGAAAATCTGAACTGCTTAAGCAGTTGGAACCGATTGCTCAATGCCAAGTGGATTTATTTTTTTTTTTCTTACTTTTCTTACAAAGTTGTGCACTTGAAATTAAAAATACCAACGTTGTTAACACTAAAGCCGACTTGGAATTCGGAACAGGGCCGTATATATATTGTAATTCCACTTATCTGTGAATTACATAAAGGCTTAAATGAAATAAATACATTAGTATCTTCGGAGGTTCTGATTGCCTAAAACTTCGTGAAAGAGCGTTTGTCCTCGTGGCTATTTTAGTATGAAACGCAAAAAATCACCATGATGGCCACTATTCTCGACCCACGATTAAAAAAGTTAAGTCGAACGCGAAACAGGCAGCAAAACATATGGAGGAGGAACTACACAACGAACTGTCCAAACATCCGCAGATCCCACAGCCAACACCACCAAAAGGAAAACCAAAACGATTTTCCTTTATGAAGGATAAGCTACAATCCAAAATCACATCTTTTAAGACTGACGCCAAAGAAATGATGCGGCAGCATTTTTAAAAACAGACCGAGGCAGAGGAATGTATTCACAAAAAACATCAAAAACATCGATGGCCGCATACATCGATTGTTTTCCAGCTCTAGTTCCTATGGGAGCTATAAAATATACCCACCCGACAATTTCTCGTATGTTTCCGGTCCTACGAGAATTACGTACGTTTCCCTTAAAATCGAAGTCCGCTTTTTGTTTCACGTAAATTCGAAATCAGTTTTTCTTATAGATGCGTTTTTCAAACGGAAAAGATTAAGTTTTCGATCCGTTTTTGACCCGTTTTCTCTATCGAGAAAGTGTCGAGAACAGATTCGAAAACGTGTATCGATTCGAAACTTACGTTTTGCTGCCACAAACTGACTTGAAATTTTTAGGGAATGTTTTAACACCATAAAACATAATATAATCCAAAAAAAAAACGAATTAAAATTTTGCTGCTGGTATACACTCTAACAAAAACACGTATTTACCCACAACCACACAATTTTGCTTTTAAGAGCGATTCGTTCTCAAAGTAAGATTGTACAAAATTCTTGACCGCAACAGGATAATTTCAAGCGCGATTTTCTTCAAGAAAGTTATTTAAGCTTTATAAAGCCTGTAAAAAGTGGTTCAAAGTCTTATATCGGATATTATTTAAGCAATGAACTTGACTTTTGGGTTTTGGATAGCTTATAACTGTAAAGAGAGAATCCCACTTTGGTAAAATCCATACTCAACACCACTCAACACAACTGAGTTCTGAAGTTATTTCAATATGCGTTGTCCGCTGACTTCACCCTCGGCGTCCTTTCTTGCAATTGGCCTCTCGCCTATCGCCGGTCAGAGCTTATCGATAGTTCGATAGTTTGCATACGAGGTACTTGAGAATGTTAGATTGACTTAAGCTTAATTTAAACCAGAGGCAGGCAAAAAAAAAACATTTACATTTTTGCATTGGTGTGTGTGGGAGCAGCGCAAAAATTGTTCCCAATGTCAGTAGCCACGACTGCGTCGCAGCGCAAGACGAACACGCAACGCAGCGGCGCTCTTACTGCTTATTCTGTGTGTGTGTGGAAGCAGCGCTGCTTTGAGGTTTTTCCTATGCACACGAGATAGCAATATGCTTGCCCCTGATTTAAACAGATGGTTATACATGGATACTTAGTATTCTTACAGCAGTTAGATATTTGTCCGGATTGAAAATAGCTCAAAAGTGGTTAAGAGCCAAAACGCATCTAGTTCTTTAAGTTTGTTGTCCCATAAAAACCTACAATTCTAATGTTCCGTCATCCACTCTAATCCATAAATTGTAAACTACACGAGGCTTCATCATCAGTCACGACACTTTCATAAATCAGTTGACTTTTCAATTTCGCTACAACCAAGAAAATTAAACCCAACTGGATAATAAATGTTGAAAGTTTCAAGTTCATTAAGTTGTGCTAATAAAAATAAAATCACTTGACTGCATTAAATCGCATTGGTTGCGCACACTTGTAACACACACACATCCAGCCCCTAATCCACACCCAATCCCACCCTCTTTGGGGGCAGATAGGACATAAAAACTTACAACTGCTGAAAGTTAGTTACGCATGCCACAAAACAGCAACAGCAACAACAACAACTACACGCACCACCACAGGATAATGAATGCAGGTGCAAATGGGAAGCGGAAATACGTCACGCTTTTTATGCCCAGCACCAGGACAGAACGGACAGGACAGGGTGGGTATAAACTTGGATGACGATGTCATTGTCGCCGGCTTTGATGACTCTGAAGAATTTTCAATTTCATGAGGATGGTGTGCTTGGGCGTCAAGTGCCGCCAGTTAGGCAATCATGTGCATGTCATTTGAGGTGTTGTCATAATGTTCCTGGTGCGTGGTGCCTGGTGCCTGGTGCTCGAGCCGGTGGCTTTTTATGATGCCGACGTTGTGAGTTAATGAATATTTCCAAGCGAACGGACACATTCATTTCAATTTGTCAATCTCGGTCCCTCATCCTGGGTGGGTGTGGGCGTGTTTTCATTATGCTAAATGATCGCACTGTCAGCTTTAGGTGTCAGCGTAAGCCTGACTGCAACTTCTGAAACTTTTTCCATTAGTTAATCAACAAATAAACTTATTGGAATAACAATTATTAATTTGTTGCTGACAGAACAATTTCTAGCATTCAACTTGCCACAATTCAATCCATCCCAAAAATGTAATTAAGCTGTTGCCTCTCCTCGCTCTCACCATCATCGTCATCTTCATCTTCCTCCTGGTTGTTGTGATTTCGAGGCGTGAAATAAATTGATAATTTCGGCTTTATGGGATTCTCTCGCCTGCCTCGACGCATTCCTCTCTGCATGTTTCGTTGCGCTGCTGTAGGTCGCCGACATACTCCTCCCATCTCCTTCGCCAGAGCAGTTGCTGGTGGGCAATTAATCTGGGCCTGGGCAAGGATTAAATCGATTTTATGTAGCCGCTGCTTGGTCATGATTTTCGGTTATTTCAAATTATGAATTCGTGTGGCCTTTTTTTTTTGGTTTGGTTTTGGTTTTGGGGAAAATCCGGCGAGTCTTTAGCGGGCGAACGCTTAAGAAAATTACAACGCTTGGGGCAACCTCAAACGGTAGCCCATCCATCCAGCCAGCCAGCCAGCGTCCACCGCCGCAGTTTAGCGCTTTTGTTGCTGTTGTTGTTTAATGGCTCCCAAATGTTGTTTATTGATGGGCACAACGGCTAAGCGGATCTATATGCGCATAAATTGCCCTAACCCAGCCGCAGACCCACAGACTCTTAAAAATCAATAAATTTCCAGTCAAATTTTGGAGAGTGCGTTCCAAAAACTCGCGTTAAAATGTCATAAACAACTTTGTCATAATTTTGGTAATTAAAATTGGCCGCCCGCTAGCGGGGATCTGGGAATCGTTGAGCGCTTTGTCTGATTTATCTTACCGCTCCAAAGGTGTGACGAGGCGAAGGTGACTTTGTTGCTGTCGCGGAGGCTACTTACTTATACGACAGTCGTTCGGGTTGTGCGATGCTTTTTAAGGCCTTAATGACGGCTTTTACAGTTAATTGAATTATTTTTGAATAGTCGCCATCTCTGCGTTTTATGGCCCACATTGATGAGTAAGTTCGTTTTGGTCGTATAACCAGATATTGTTGTTGGCTTAGCCGCATGGTCATCAATTAGCACATCCTTCAACCGGAATCGGCTGTTGTTCCAAGCCAGTGACGGGCACCCCTTTGGGTTCAGTGCACGTGACGCAGTATATGTAAATGAGTATATCTGAGGGCACACATTCGGTCACTTTGCATACGATTAGGCGAAATTCGGTGGTTCCGAACATTTGCAAGTCCTTCCTGAATAGTCTTGTATTTTGATTGAGAAAAACGGTAATTTTATTAAGAAAGCAAGGACTTGTTGCAGACTCCTGTACTAGGGTACAAGTTTTTAAAAAGGACGCCTTGATTCATTCGAAGATAACCCGACGGAATGTTTCGGGATTGCTGTTGATCTTGGATAAGAGTTCAAAGAAGAGACCTTGCGACCTTTCAAAACGGCGCCAATTTTATTAACAACCGTTCTTAAGCCATTAAAAGGAATAGGTCCGTATAACCAGCCCACACACCGAATTCATCAGAGATAAGCCTCTGAACCGCTTTTAAGCCAGTTCAATCCGGTTCAGAACCGCTCTTTATACAGTAAAATATGTAACAAATAAGCAAAACAATAAACTTTAAGTTCATGCCCTAAATAATGTCTTAAATATGGTTCCGACCCACTTCTTAACAGTTTCAGTAGGATTCGCAACCGTTCTTAAACCAACCAACCTATAACCTCCAGTATCTAAACCCCAACTGGACCTCCTAAGAAAAATTGTAAAGAAGATTTGTATACCAAAAAGATCGGATTATAAATGGTTGAGTTATAACGCAGTCAGCTAATAAATTATAAATATTTTTAATATTAATGTTAATGCTCTGTTAAATAACATTATGGAATTCTATAATGCTAATTCCAGGATAAACGGGTGAGTAAGTTTTTATACTCTGTACCAAAGGAATGTTATATTAAGGGTATATTAAGTTTGTGCAGAACGAAGCATCTCCGACCCTATAAAGTATATACATTCTTGATCAGCATCAACAGCCGAGTAGATATAGCCATGCCCGTCTATCCGTCCGTATGTCTATCCGTCTGGCTATGGTCTCAGTGAGTGCAGGATTTCGAGGTTCCTAGTTTGAGTCCCAGTTAGGGTAAGTAAAAAATAAAAAAATTGAGAGTATTTACTAGCCCTCGAAAAATGGCAAAGCGTAAGAGCGTAAGTCCAAAAGTTTACGACGCAACAACAAAACACATGAGAAAAAAATAGGGGAAAGTTAACTTCGGCTCGGCCGCAGTTTTGTATACCCTTGCAGCTTCCATTGAAAACTAGAAAGTTTTTCTAACTAAGACTACTTTTTTGACCTTATTTTTCTATGGGATCTATACTATATAGATGTCTGATTTCGACCAATTTTGGAAATTATGGATAAGCATAATACACTGTTAATTACGAAATTTAGAGGCGATTCCATTTAAAACAAAAAACTTTTTCTCACTAGAACTTCTTTTTCGACCGATCATTCATACTGCAGCTATATGCTATAGTCATCCGATTTTGATTAAACTTTGTAGAAATGTATTAAAGTATATAAAATAAGTGTATGCCAATGAAAAGGACGTTTTCATTAAAAACAAAAAAGTTTTCCTCACTAGAACTAGTTTTTCGACCGATCGTTCCTATGGCAGCTATATGCTATAGTCATCCGATTTCAACCAAACTTAGTGAAATCATGGAAAAGGATAGTAGACTAAGAAATGTCGCACTTTGGAGGCGTTTCCATTAAAAACAAAAAGTTTTTCTCACTAAGACTAGTTTTCGACCGATCGTTCCTATGGCAGCTATATGCTATAGTTATCCGATCCGGCCGGTTCCGACAAATGTGCAGCGTATATGTACCAGAAGACTTCGTGCAAAGTTTGGTGAGGATAGCTTTAAAACTGACGGAGGAGATAGCATAGAAACAGACAGACGGACAGGGCTAAATCAACTCAGCTCGTCATGCTGATCAAGAATATATATACTTTATGTGGTCGGAGATGCTTCCTTCAATGCGTTACAAACATCCGCACAATTTTATAATACCCTCTGCAAGGGTATACAAATTACCAGGCGTTAAAGCGTAAAAGTGAAATGTCTTGCAGTGTTGTAAAATTATTCAAAGAATTGATTAAAAATTCTTGGTATCTAGCGATTTCGAGATTTTTGTCTTAAAAAATAATTATATTAAAACAAAAGGGTGGGCGTCGTGGAACACCTCGTAAAGAGCTTCGCTCGTGACTTAAAATTACAATACTTGTAAAAGAGCATAAAGTACTTGTGTTTAGTTTGCCCTTGTTTACCTAGTTTGTATTGTTTAAAATAATTAATCATTTTCAGTTTCGAGCTTTAAGCAATGGCAGATGGATGCCGCATTTGCAATCTACTGAAAATTATTTCAAAGGAACTCAGCTTAAGCAACAAAGACTATGGCGAAGCCATCAGTAAGGCACTACTTGCAAATGGGGAAATCATCGTTGGACTTCGACTTCAGAGTATGCCCTTAATCAGTCTCTCCACTTTAAACGTTTCACTTACTTAGTGCATTTCCGAAAGCATTTTCCGTCCCTCCATTTCCCACCCACCACCTCAAGTGTCCCATTAATTGTGTCAAACGATGCATTTTATGGCGATGCAATCAACAGATAAAAGAGCGAGAAAGTTTAATTACTGCTTTTTAGCTTGGAAAATAAAAGTAGCCCATAATTATATGCAATCCGCAGTGGACGGCGGCGGAAGTGTCCAGGGGCGGAGGAGGATGACGCATGCGCATAATTGCGGCGCATACGAAAATTGTATAAGCAGGCAGGCACTGGAACTGGAGGGGGCCGCTCATGCGTTTGCATTGTTGCAGCTTAAGCAAATCGCATTCTCATTACTCGCGAGTCGCGTTGGGGACCCATTAACGTCAGCCGCGCGTTAAAAATCGATAGATAGATTGGGCACTACCGTCCCCGGCATTGTGGTCGCCAACGAAGCTGCAGCAGAGACTCCTCGTTGCGCCCTGGCGGCGGTGTAGATCAAAGCGCGCGAAAAACCACCATCATCTTCTTAAAGGTGGTAATTATGCTGGGCCCTGGTCGTAGATGGTCGGAGGGCTTTCTGCTGTGCCAGTTCTGGTTCTTGTTGAGCCAAAGAACTGGAAGTGGAAGTGGCCTTGTTGCGGATCTCGGCTCGTTGTCAGTGAAAGCTTCGCAGCAAATTTATACGCACTTCTTGGCACACAAAAGATGGCCGCCGGCTGCAAGCGCGCATAACCCCAAATTTGGCTTTAAGTAGCCCAATATTCAAACTGGAGCGGAGCCGGAGCCGCAGCCGCAGCCCTTCATCATAACTCAGCTGTCAGCTGCATGTCACTTCTGTGGCTACCGGTCGATCGGCCGCACTTTGAAATTGTAGACGCAATTAGTTGAAAATATTATTATCGACACGTACTCCCCGGGACGGCATGGAGATGGTCGAGATGCGGTCGCACCACAATTAGCCTTAATTGAGGAATTCCATTTGTGTTAAACTCTTTGACCGCATCTCGCACTTCACTCGACGAACCCCGAAAAACGCTCGAGAGCGAGAGAACCGAATATTGTTCCCGTAGTTTCAATTGAAAAGTTGCTGACAAAAGCTGTCATTGATGAGGTTCGCCCGACCCCAAACCGCTATTTGAAAATCAAATTGCGCCATTAAGTGGTGGCAATTAGTGGATACAGACACTGCCGGCAGCGGCCCGACTGCCAAACGGTAGTGGAACGTTACTTTTTCAATTGCGAATAGAGAATAATTGTTTTGTGCCATGCTGAATGATGACCACAGCCCATACACAGCGAGAAAAATGGGAGAGACAAATCGAAATTGAACTGAACGAGGTGACCAATTCAGTTCAAACACTGTCCAAATTTGACAATATTTGAGTCCCCTTAAATGGTTAACTATAATGACGCACGCTATGGCACAAGTAGCGCCAACCTGTTGAAACCACACGTTCATATCAATCACTTTGTGCTGTTTTTTTGGCGCATTGATTAACCTGCTGTAGGTGAACGTCAGAACTTTTAAAGGACATTTGCTTATATACAAAGCTATTTGCACAAAACTATAACTAATTTTCTTCAGAAGTCAATAAAAGAATTCCGTAAGCCTAAGCCAAATGCCAAGATGGTAAGACAAAAAATTCTTTTAGATCCAAAAGAAAAATGTTTGAGCCAGGGCACTATGGCAAAATGGCCATGCTGGCGGTAATTAATTCAAAATTCAAACTTTTAGATTGCGCCAAAATTTATTTGATTTCGATTGATAACACTCCAATAACTATTCTTACCATTTCGATAAGTATTTCATCAGCTCTGGCCTTCCAAAGATCACGTGAGGCTCAGTGCGAGCATTGAAATTTCTTCCCTCTGATTTGTTGGATGCGTTTATTTGCCAAGTCAATAAGCAAACTCTCTTTTTTACTCTGTACCAGAGGTACACAGAGTATCTGTCTGTCCGTATGAACAAACAGATCTCAGAGATGGTAAGAAATAGAGGCTTCAGTCTGTTTCTGCGCTATCTTTTTTTTTTAGGCGCGCATGCTGCTTTAGAATTCTCAAGCAGCTATGACATCGCAGGCATGGAGAGACGGCTACTAGAATGACAGTCACCAGGCAAAAAAAACCGCTGATGACAGATGTTGGTGCGTCTTGAAACAGCTGTAGGGTCAACCAGCATCCTTTGTGGTGTTGTGTGTCTCTGATTAAAGTAATGCGAGAGCATAACATGATCACGAGCCGTCTAAAACTGCAGGTTAACTTAGCATAAAGGTCGTAAAAACAGTCACATGTCCAGTCACATATCCTGAAACAGTCATAAATCAAGTATTGCGGTATTGACGAAATCGTACTTGAAATGAGAATTTGGTGATTCCATCCAGTTTTTATACCCTTGCAGAGGGTATTATAAAATTGTTCGGATGTTTGTAACGCATTGAACGAAGCATCTCCGACCACATAAAGTATATATATTCTTGATCAGCATGACGAGCTGAGTTCATTTAGCCTTGTCCGTCTGTCTTTTTCTATGCTATCTCCTCCGTCAGTTTTAAAGCTATCCACACCAAACTTTGCACGAAGTCTTTTGGTAAAAATACGCTGCACATTTGTCGGAACCGGCCAGATCGGATGACTATAGCATATAGCTGTCATAGGAACGATCGATCGAAAAACAAGTCTTAGTGAGAAAAACTTTTTGTTTTTAATGGAAACGCCTCCAAAGTACGTATTTCCTAGTTTACTATCCTTTCCCATGATTTCATTAAGTTTGGTCGAAATCGGATGACTATAGCATATAGCAGCCATAGGAACGATCGGTCGAAAAACTAGTTCTAGTGAGAAAAACTTTTTTGTTTTTAACAGAGCTCCCAAAATATGCTCTACCAAAATTTCACAAGCTGTATGCGCACTGCAATAACAGGGAGAACACTTAAAGTTTGTGTCTCTCGTGTTTTCTGTTTTATGCTGATCGGTGAGAAGACACACGAAGCGCTCTTGCGACAACAGTTTGAAGGGTTTTTTGTCGGCAACTAGAAAGCGATTTGCTTTAACGCACAAAGTTTTTTTTTTTCTTAGTGCTTTGCTGTGCTTATTCATCACGGGAAAGGAGGGTCTTGCTAAAGAGAGCGACAAGAAGCCCACTATTACCAAAGACACCTGAGTAAAAACAGGTTTAAAGTGTCTTTTTGATCCAGTTTTCAATTGTGTCTGCGAGCAACAGTTCTTTTAGGGACTTTCTGCAAAAAGCGACCACTTCTTGCGAGCTCTGGTTTTTAATGAAAACGTGCTTTTTATTGGCATATGCTTAATTTATATACTTTAACACACTTGTACAAAGTTTTATCAAAATCGGATGAATATAGCAAATAGTTGCAGCATGAATGATCGGTCGAAAAAGAAGTTCTAGTGAGAAAAACTTTTTTGTTTTAAATGGGACCGCCTCCAAAATTCGTAATTAACAGTGTACTATGCTTTTCCATGATTTCACCAAGTTTGGACGAAATCAGACGTCTATATAGTATAGATCCCATAGAAAAGTAAGGTCCAAAAAGTAGTCTTAGTTAGAAAAACTTTTTTGTTTTTAATGGCAGCTGCAAGGGTATGCAAAACTTTGGCCGATCCGAAGATAAAATTCCCCTATTTTTTGTACTTACCTTACTATTGATATTGTTTATACTTAAATTAGTACAAACTTCTCGTTTTTTTAGTGTTTAAGTGTACCGTTTGTGCTGTGCTTATAATATTTTGATTTGATTGAATATTTTGATCTTGGAACTAATAAATGGTGTTTGCATAGAAAAAAGGCCCAACCGCAGCTCTGGCAGCTTCTAAGCCCATGTTTTGAGCCCAACCAGTGGCTTAAAATGTTGTCCGAACCACAACATTAGTACCTTTTCTTAGTTTCTCAGCTAATATTGAACCTTCCGATATGCTTGCTTTCCGGTTTCTTCACTCGACCAGATTTGGGAAAGATCCGATTTTAAATAAGTTTTCATACTACGCTTTTCAATTTGAAAATTCTTGTTAAAAAAGATAAACGTACATAGAATTCTCAGTGATTTTCTTGTCTAAAGAATAGTTCGGGTCGGTTTCAAAATTATACTGTTTTGACTTGAAATGTTTTGAAACAGAATTGAAATATTCTGGGATTATAGAAGTCGTACTTAAAACTATTTTCTTTCTCTGGTAACACGAAGTTTCATTCTAAGTTGCCGACTTTTTAACGCACAACTTCTCCCAGTGTAGTTTGTGGGGGACAGAGCCGAACCAAATGCTTTTTTGTTAGTTTCAAAGTCGCGTCATAAAGCTTAATGGATTACAAATGCTTGTGCACTCACAAGACTCGACGGTGTTAATTAATTTGTGACAGGCAGCAAGCTAATTAATTAGGCAATGAGCCTCTGACGGAGGGGTGGGGCGGGAGGAAGGGGGTACAGCTTTCCCTTGGCAATTGTTGACTTTTTTCGATCAGCTAAAAGGTACAAAAAACTGAAAGCCAAACTGCGCGATTATCATTAATAATATGACATTATAATTTAAGTAAATTTATGTCTGACTTGCATATGTATAATTTCTGCTTGGCCAAATTATATGTCTGATTGCCGCTCCGCTGGGCCCTTCCCCTCGATATTGATATCGAAATGCAGACGTCGACGACGACGGGAATGTCACAATGTTGGCGCTTCGCGGTGGCATGTGAAGGCACTTCATTAATTTATTTATGAGTTACGAGGGGCAAATGGAATTGGCACATGGCAAAAGCAAAACAAAACATCAAATTACACTGAAATTATGGCCACAATTATTTTAAAATTGAATTACGTCCAATTACAAATGAAATGAAATGCAGATGGCATGAAGATAGCGTTCTCATTCGCCATGATGGCCGCCTGGGTCTGGGTCTGGGCACCTCGATTGTGGGTGAGTCCCGGGCGTGGGCGCAGGGGCTGGGGCGGGCAAAAGGGAAAACGTGAAAAACCAATTAGAGACTGGGCGCGGGCGTTGGCCATGTCAGGACATAAGTTATTATCCTGCAATTAATTTGGCTAAATGTTTCGGTGCTCTTCTGTGTTCCAGGCCTCGCTTTGCGCTGATGCGCAGCGCAAGCGCCTCACGCTGCGTCACGCTGATTGGTGGCAGTGCCGCAGTGACGTCATTGTGGCAAGTTACTTGGCCACGCCCCTGCCTACAACCTGAGATAGGCAGAGAGAGAGAGAGCGAGAAAGAACGGATGGGAGGGAGTGAGTGAGTGGTGGGAGCATGCAGTTGCAGTTGCTTTCATTGTTGGTTCGAAGTCTTCAAGCTGCAACATGTTCGATGTTGCAAGCGGCTGATGGTTGAACCAAGCGCTCAACTAAGCTGTTTGTTTACCCAAATTTTATCTCTGAAAAATTAAACTTGAGTTTATCACAAAGCTAAATTTCTGCATATATCCTTATGCATTTGCAATGGGTATTTTAAGACGAATCTGTTCTCCCTGAATGTGGCCTATTCTCAATATATATTAAACTAGCATAGAACCCGGCGCGCTTCGCTACGCCAATGTCAGTCTATACTGGATCAGTAAAGCTATTAAAAATCATCACTTAAAACCGATATAGTTTTTCTTTTCCGACCGGGTCTGTGTAACATTACCGTTATCGTCATCGTTATCGTAACCGTAATCTCTATTGTTATTGGTTTTGTTATCGATACCGTTATCGCTATCGTTATTGAATGCTTTTTCGTTATCGATACCGTTATCGTTATTAATATCTTTATCGTTATCGATAACGTTATCGCTTCGTTATCGTTATAAATTTATTTATCGTTATCGATACCGTTATCGTTATCATTACCTTTATCGTTATCGATACCGTTATTGCTATCATTATCGAAATCGTTATCGATACCGTTATCGCAATCGTTATTGATACATTTATCGTTATAGCTATCGTTATTATTATCGTTTTCGCTTTCGTTTTCGCTAACGCTATCGTTATCGTTACCGATACCGTTATCGGTATCGTTATCATTATATTTATTTCTTATACTGTCCGTACAACCCAAGTTTGAAGCCAATCGGATGAAAATAGGTTTTTGGCTGCAGAGTTTTCAATGAGTTTTCCGACCTTAAGGTTAAATTTTTCAACATCAGAAAATTACATTACGTATTATTTCACTTACTATCCTTACAAACCGAATTTCAAGTCAATTAGATAAAAAATTGATTGTGGATTTTCACAAATCGGGAAAATACGTGTCCAAATATTTCTCTAACTTTGCTTACCACGCTTTTTCGGGAATTTTCCAATTTTTCAACATCGCAAAAACAAACCGAATTTCATGTCAATCGGAAAAAAAATAGATTTTTGTATATCGAATTTCCAGGGAATTTTCCTTGCGGGCATATGTTCTGAAATCGGGAAAATAGGTGTCCAATTATTTGTATTTCCTGGAATTTTCCTTGTGGGCGGATTTTCCGAAATCGGAAAACACGTATTTCAAATTCAATTACCGGATGAAAAATAAAAAAAACTTTTCCCCGCTTCTTTTCCGTGGATTTTCCGCACTTTCACGACATAAGGAAACTCCTGTCCTAATTTCAGCCCTCTAGCTCTTACCGTTTAGTCTTATGTAACCAGCACACACCAGGTGAACAGTTTTATATATTTAGAAAGGGTCGGAAATGATTCCTTCTGTCTGTTACATACTTCTGCACAAACTTAATGTACCTTACGTACCTTCGGTACAGAGTACCATAGTATAGAAAATGATACGAGAGCGTAAGTTAAAGTCAGCCCTGGCCGACTACGATTAACCTGTTACTCAAGGGAATTAATGCTAAATAGCCTTCCCCTACGTTAGTTAACAGAGCTTATAATTATTTATAACATTATTTATCAGCCATCGGTTACATCTTTGAAAGCATGAAAACGCGTCACTAACGAATTAACATTTATAAATCAGAGCCATTCGGAGTATACAGCGCAGGGAAAAAAGTATGGGAATATACGCGACTCTTTACAGGTAGTTATGTAATTTCCGGTTTTATAGCTCTGGCACGGTAATTATCCGATCTTAATGAAAATTTCAGAGATTGTAGATGCACTACACTGCAGAATATGAGCTTGATATCTTTAAAATTGTTAGAGTTACTCAACATTTTTATTGCGGTGTGGGAAAAATTTGAAATAAATTTGATCTGCTTACAGACAATAGGAGCCTACATACAAAATTTGGTTGGTCCGGCTTTTCTAGTCTCAGAGATCTAAGTGTTCACACAGACGAACGAACGGACAGACAGATGGACAGGGCAATATCGACTCGGCTGTTGACGCTGATCAAGATTATATAAACTTTATACTCTTTTTGCTCTACGGGTAACGGGCTAAAAAACTTTTGAACAAGCATAGGTCAGTCTATGCTTTGTATTGGGATTCGAGCCCAGGACCTCGCCGTTGCATCAAACAACAAGCAGAAGCAGTCTTTGCCTGTCAACCAACTAACAGCCGTCTCTCCATACCTGCAATGCGGTAACTGGTTGGGAATTCCAAAGCAACATGAGTGCAAAAATCGATGGCGCTTTCCGCTTGGTAGTTTCCCCACACACCCCTCTCCCATAAAAATGTGAAACTGTGAGAGCGGACTCAACTCTATTCTCTTAAATGTGCACGCTCTCCCTCTCTCATTTTCTTTACCTAACTCCCATCGCCTAAAAACAATAAGCTGAGAGCGAATTACGCTCGATTTTAAGAGCAAAATTCTTGAAACTTCAAGAACGAGTAGATTTTTTTTCAAGTGCGTTTGTACTTTGATTATTCGTTCAGATTTTTCTGGGTGTAAGTGTATCTATCAACAAAAAGTCGATTGGGTTGCGAATCCATTTTAGACCCATGGTTTCTGGGTGAAATGTTCTTAAAATTTTAAGTTTATTTCAGGTTTGCTATTCTCTTTGTTGATTTTGCATGACTTTATACCCTTTTAACTCTAAAAGTAGCAGGTATTGTTAAATTTTGCGTAAATTGAGAACATAAGCTTGGGTTAAGATTTTTTTGTTTTTGGCGACTTGTCCAAATTGACTATTTTACTTCCAAGGAGCGTCCTGTAACCCGTTTGAAACAGGGCCGGCCAAATGAAGGGAAGGAAGAGAGACTAAAGCCGATTTTCTTGCCTTTCTATACGTATCAATTCAAATAATCAAAAGTTCTTGTGAAAAACTGAAGAGGATTTGGCCATCGGTGGCTATGGACCCTACGGTTTCGTGCTCACCATCTAGGAAATTGGTTTTTAGCCCATCAAAGATAAAATTTCCCTCTATGCACATTAATATTCACACGCATGTGTCTGTTTATGAAGGCTTTTTAATCAATTTTTGAAATTTGCCAGAAAACTCAATTGGAACTTTACTCCCTAATATCTGAGTGATAATTTAACTATATCAAACGATGTAGGGACTGAAATTTTGTAAGGGGTTTGTGGCATCCAAACTTGTAGAGTAATTTGATGGCAATTAGTACCCATTTCAATGCAGTTCAAACTTAATTTCTTATCTCTTTTCCAAGTCATTTCCCACTGGCCGATTGGGCTACGCTTTCCCATTTCTTTGGGCCATAAATTCATTTAACCAAAATGGCCTAACACAGCCATCAGCCAAAGTTCCATTTCATTCTCTTGGCACTCATTTAGCTATCTAAAGAAGTAGCTGCCCAATGTAGCGCCCACTTATATTCGTGCCACTCTCCGTGTGCCACACACAGAGATGAGGCACAAGATTAATTCTCATCTTGGACCCTGGGACTTGGGATACTGGGCAACTTGTGTGGCAAATTAAAATTCAATTTTTCAAAAAATCAAATCAAATCAAATAGAAATTCCCATAATGGACCAGAGCACAAACTGAATTGGAGAGTCCACTTAATTTGATTTAGTTTAATTTACTTTTTGTTGATCCTTCGAAGCGAAGGGATGCGTAACAAATGGCTGGGACAAAAGGCGAATTGGCACAGGTTTGCCATGAGGTCTAGGAAAAGTCTCGTTACAATAGAGTGTGATAATCCACAGTTTGGGGTACAAAAGGACTCACAGTCTGGCATTAGGCACACATAGTTAGCGTTCCTCGGGCAAGGACCTTCGGCTAGAGACGTTGGTGGCTAATGGACTTAGTTTTGGTCAATGCCTTTCACACCTACACACAGGCTGAGCGTGAAGAATTGGAAGGACTCTGCAGGATCCCTTTGTGTAGCAATCTTTGATCGGTTGCCGCCTCACACAGGTGCCGCCGCAGCTTAGCCGTGCCGCAATTAGGCCTTAATATGCAGCGGAGAGATTTATAATTGTGTTAAAATCTCGCGCTTACATTTCATGAGAATCTAGGGGCAACTCGATGACGATCTCGAGGGCGTGGCTGTATTTGCTGTTGAAATTTTAAGCTAATTTACACATTTTACTACAAAACAACACAAAAATGTAGCGTCACTGCGTTAATTGCCGTCCATGCCCAGTCATCTCGCTGCTCTGCTCTCGCTGTCTATGTTGGTGTGTGCATCTGTTCCGAACACGCCCCAGATTAATCTCCATTAGTTGGCGCTACCGCCCCCCACTCCGGCCAAAAAAAATAAATCCTCAAGCTGCTTTCAACGCGGATGTAATAAAAACTCAAATTACTTTTCGTTTACATCCTGACTGGAGCTGGAGCTGCCCCCCCACCCCGATTCTTATGTTAATGACAGCAATTAATTTTCCTACGCCCACACACACACAGACACACACACAGTGACCCCCAAAACGACCAAAGCCAAACAAATCGTGAAACATATTTTTATTGTCACTGCGCCAAAATACCGCTGGGTGCTATTAATTACTCAAAATCCAACATCCCACCCTGCCTCGAGGGGCAACTTCTTAGCCCTTTTCAATTTCAGCTAACTTTCTGTCGCCCTGATTTATGGCCTGGGCCATAATAAATTTCTTCACTCCAGGTGATAAGACATAAATCAATCCATTAGTTTTGCACACTCTCGATTTGTTGTTTGGACTTGCGACTTTTATTTACTTGGACAGGGCGGGAGCGGCAGTGGGAGCGGGAGGAGGAGGGTGGCTCACAATTCGTTGCACTGTTTTGGCTTTCGGACGTTGTGGGACAATAAATTACGGTCATGATTAGTCTAAATTTGCCGAAATAAAGAAAAAGCCAAGTTGACAAATGCGGAAGCTGTGAATCCGAATTCCCACAGCAGGGAAAAACTTTCCCAAGATTTCTCATGGCAAAAGTTGGGGAAAATTGAAAATGTAAAAAAAAAAACAATCGACTTGATGTGAAAACAAAGGGTGGGGCGCATTCGAAAAGCGCATTCTCTGTTAGTTGACAATCGTTGCGAAAGTTTGTCTTCGTCAAGAAAAAATTTTGTGTGTTTTTAGGGGTGGTTTTTTGCAGGAGTCATGCAGTGACCATAACACTCAGAAACAAGGGTGTAAGCTAAGGTCGGGGAGCAGTATTAAATAGCCTTTACTTACATGCATCAATTAACAGTATGTTAAGTAAGCAGACTAAGCGTACACCCAGAGAAATGAAGAACGAATCGGCGAGAACAAATTCTTCTTGGATTCAGTATTTTTTCTTCTTGGTTTTTTTAAGAAGAAATCTTCTCTAATCCGAGAACACAAACGCATTGGCTGGCGCTGGCACCGTCAATTTATAATACGACTGAGACGCCGCGGAAAACACCCGAGGTGTGGTGCCTTTGGCTGAGCTCGAATCCCAGTAAAGGTACATAAGTAAAAAAAAATCAAATAAAAAAATATTTTAAATAATCACAACAAAAGTAGTGGGGTGCGGTGGTGCGTATTGTGCTACCGACCCGACCCCTCCCCACCCTCCACCGAGATTTTTATACCCGTTACTCGTAGAGTAAAGAGGGTATACTAAAGTCGTGCAAGTGTATGTAAAAGGCAGAAGGAAGCATCTCCGACCCCATAAAGTATATTCTTGATCAGCATCAACAGCCGAGTCAATATTGCCATGGTCGTATGTCTGTATGAACACCTAGATCTCGGAGACTAGACACCAAATTTTGTAAGCAGACTCCTATTGTCCCTACGTAGATCAAGTTTATTTCAAATTTTGGACGCGCCCCCTCCAGCCCCCACAATTCAAAATGTTGAATAACTCCTACAATTTTGAAGATATCAAGCTCATATTTTGCAGTGTAGTGTATGTGCCCAGAGTTATAAAGGTTATAAAAAACGTTGCATACTTTTTGGCGCTACATGCGTTTTCCCTCACATAATGTTAAAATGGTCACATTAATGTTAATGCTCTATTAATTAACCTAGGGAAAGGCTTTTAAACACTAATTGCCTTGAGTAACGGGTATATTGAAGTCGGCCAGGACCGACTTTAACTTACGCTCTCGTTTTCTTCTTGTAATATTCGTTCCTTACCGTATTTTCAACATTAAATAGTCTTGATATCAAGAACGATCTCTTGATTTTTCTTGGAGTGTAGTTCCACCAGTGGTCGAAACTCGACCATCTAATAAATTAAAACTTAAAGAAAACCAGTGGTAATTTAAAGTAATTACACTTAAAGATAAGCGTTTTAAAGAAATTATGGTCAATAAATCTTGGGACTGTATCTGAACTGGACTGCAATCCTGGAAACCCTAGTTATGGTTTCAGTAATAGTCAGCCACACTTGGTTAACTAACTTGACATATGTAGTTTGGGCGTTTCCTATTTTACCCAGAAAACCATAAGCCACGTTCTAAAAGCAGGTCACTGTCTTTGCTTGGTTTCTTGTTAAAGAAAGTGAAAGTCATTAAACATCTGACTTATGGAAATCAAATAGTTTTATAGAGTTCTCCAATTTCATTTCTGCCTTACTTTTTGTATCTGTGGGAAGGGACTACCTTATGAAAGGTGAAGTGGGTAAAATTTAATAAAATAAAATGGGTTATCGTTTCTTAGGTTTGTGGGAGCTCCGATTTGACTTATAAAGGGAGGAGAGGGATAAAATTAATCCAAAAACCAAATGGGTTATCGTTTCATAAGTTTTTGGGTGCTCCAATTTCATTTTTGGCAATAGTTGTCAAATCAGAAAATCGATGAGCAAACCAAAGAAAGGAAGACATTAAATTCTCTAACACTTTCCCACAAAAAAGTTTGGGTACTCAAAAACCAGTACGATTTTGAGTTATTTTATGAAAAGCCTAACATTCAGGCCGAGTTTCTTTAAGATCGGAAAATTTTTAGAAGTGGCTCCCATAGAAAGTGAATATAAGGGAATATTTAAAAAAATGAGAAAGCAAAGCTAACTTCGCCAGTGACGAAATTTTAATACACTTGAAACAGAACATTTCTATGGCAGCTACTTATAGCTACTTCTTGTAGTAACCATTCAAACCGCGCGGTTCCGACATTTGTGCAGTGTGCAGCTAAAAGATGACTCTGTACAAAATTTCAGCTAGATAGCTTCAAAACTGAGGGAGTAGTTTTTTAACTAAGACTACTTTTCAGACTCTACTTTTCTATGACAGCTATACTATATAAACTTCCGATTTTGAGCAAACTTGTTGGAATCATGGGAAAGCTTAGCAAACTAAGAAATACGAGTTTGGAGGCGATTCCATTGAAAACAAAAAAGTTTTTCTCACTAAAACTAGTTTTTCAACCGATCGTTCAGTCATCCGAGTCAAATGTGCAGCGTATTCGTACCAAAACACTTCGGCAAAGTTTGGTGAGGATAGCTTGAAAACTGACGGAGGAGATAGCATAGAAACAGACGAACGGACAGGGCTAAATCAAATCAGTTCGTCATGCTGATCAAGAATTTATATACTTTAAGTGGTCGGAGAAGCTTCCTTCTATGCGTTACAAATATCCGGACAATTTTATAATACCCTCTGCAAGGGTATAAAAAGTTGATTTCACATCTGACAGTATCTTACAACCAAATGACAATCCCAGGCCGGAAGTAGCCGGAGCTGTTTTTCCCCGGTCGAAAAAAGATGGAAAAAGTGTTTATTTTTTTGCTTGGGTTCCTTGACTGCGGAACACGGGTTAGTTGGCCACCTGATTTTGAAATTTCTGCCGTTCTTTCAGTTTTTCGTTCTTTCCCAGTGTGCTATGCTTGCATGAGATGCGCCTCTGCCGTCATGAAGAAGATAGGCGAAGAGTGCTGATGATTGAAATCGGGATGTTCATGAAACAGCAGTACAGTCGGCTGGCCTCCTATGTGGTGTGTGTGTCTTGTTTTGAAAAGTTATGAACGCACATAGCTTTTTGACCTTGGAGCCTGATAAAACGTTCTATATGGATCTAAGAAAAAGCATTCCTTTATATTTGAAGCCTGGGAAATGTTGCGTGGAGTTGGATCATTCATTTATCGATTGAAAACCAATTATTATGTGAAGAAGCGGAAGAATTATATTTTCGTTTGCCAACAACTCGGGATTCTTAATATTATTTTCATCAATGAAGTGATTCTTAATCGACGGTGACATATGTATACAGGCAAGCGACTGTCAGTACAGCAGCCATCACTCCATGCCATCGATGCCATAACTGCTTGGGAATTCCAAAGCAGCATGAGCGCAAAAACTAACATTAGACAGACAGCGCCGAAACAGACAGAAGCAGAAGCCCTTGTGTGTGTGTCCCCAATTGGCCTTACCGGATAGGAGACTACTTCCCGCAGCTATACGTGAAGAAACTGTTTGAATTATAGAAACGGGGTTTGTTGTTATAAATGAACTATTTTGGTTTAGTTTCAAAAACAAACCGTGTTACGTTTTATTATATGTGACTTTTTTTACGACCTTTATGCTAAGTAAACTTGCAGTTTAAGCAGGTTTGACGGATGCTGGAATGCAAGCAGACTGCTGATGAAAGGCTTTGGTGTGCCTTGAAACAGCTGTACAGTCAACCAGCTTCCTTTGTGGTGTTGTGTCTTCCTGATTGAAGTTATGCGAAAGCATAAAATGAACTCGAGCCAGCTAAAGTTGCAGGCAGTTTGTTTCGCAATCGTCAAGTTTCAATCTCATCATTCAATGGTTCCCCATTTGTCTCATTCGACTTGCTTCTTTTTGACTTACGCGGGAAATTAGAAAATCAAAAAATATCACATGAATTAAAATTCTAGGATGTTTGAAGTTTATTTCTTTTTAACCTTTTACATTTAGAGTCATTCCGTTCGATCTAGGCCTCCTATGCTCATATGAAAAATGTAACATTTCGTAAATTTCGCGGTTTCTTGATCATTAATAGAAAGTTAAATAGCCTACGTACTATTCTAGGTTATTAACTATCTGTGTGCAAAATTTCATCCAAATCCGTTCAGCAATTTCGGCGTGATTCATTAACAAACACAAAAACTCTCACTTTTATTAACTTAGTAAGAAAAGATACTCCAAATTAGTTTACATTGCATCAGCAAAAGCTCTCTCAGTACACATTTGATCGTCTTTGCCCGTAATGTCCCATAATGTTACACCATGAACCAACAAAATGAAAGACGCCCCAAGGTATGCAGCAAATTAAGGGCCACTCAACTCTCGGCATGTGCGTGTGTGCGTGCGGATGTGTGTATGTGTGTGGGCAACACAGGTGGCAATGTAGCCATTATGGCTAATGGGCAAAGCCCCGTCGGCCAAATGAGTTAAGCCAACAACAACTGCTCATCTCCGTCTAAGCGCTAAAGTAAGCCATAAAAAGACAAAGCCGTCATTTTTCTAATGAACCAGCAGAAGAACACGCCGGTGGTGCCCAAGTAGAAGTCAGTTAAAGACTCTTGGCCAATCACACAGCTGCGCTGAACTTCAAAGCCAAATGAGGCAGAGGCGCAGATATGAGCCGCTTAACGCAGCCAAAGCCAGAGAGACGAAGCCACGCACTTGGCCAGCTTTGATAAATGAGCAGACAGGCGTACAAAGTGGAGAATAACGAGCGAAAACAGGCTCAGGCCCAGGCTGCTGGGGTAACGAGCGTGTATGGGTGAGTTATGCCAGTGTGTGTGTGTTGTGTGAGTGGGGCTTAATCACATTGCTTGGCCATTGGCCAGGCGGCGAAAGATCAAAGCGCGCTTTAGCTGTTAGACGCGGCTAGCCTGGTGGTCGCTCGCCCGGCCTGGGCCTAGAATGATATGGCTAGATAATTGGCAGGTAGCAGCCGCGCGGCTCTTGTACCAAAATGACATGCCAAACAAAACGAATCGAAACAAAACAAAAAGCTCTTCCTCCAAATGGGCTGCATTTCACATTCCCATGACATTTCGCAAGCCCAAACCGAGGACCGATCGACAGCCGCAACGGAAGTGGCAATCCGAGTGGCGTTTAAAGACGCCGCCACCAGCCACGATTTGGGTGGACTCTGCGCATGTGAAATGTGACAAAGTGACAAGCGAAATTCTGTCAAATTAAAGTCAGTCATGGAGCGCGAAATGTATCCCACCAAGTATGGAGTATCATTAGCATAACTGTCAAAATGCTCAAAGAGCCACCACAAAGCCACATCAAAGGCAACTCCCGGAGTGGCGTCATCATCACGCATCGCTGCCAAGCAGACAAATATCCAACAACAGAAATAAGTAGATGGCAAGGAAATTCGCGGTAGACATAAAAACACTTAATGCATCGGGCTGGGAACCAAAAAATATCAAATTCAATTCAATAGCAGAGAATGGGGCAGTACCAATGGGTACATATTTGGGCATCCTTAGATAAGGTACATGCCTGGTAGCATTTTTAGTTTAACAACTTTTCATAGCACTATTAGAAACGGAAAAGATTCAATTTTCGATCCGTTTTCGCTATCGAGAAAGTGTCGAGAATGGGCCCAAACACGTGCCTCGATAGTTTCGTATTCGAAAGTTTTGGAAGAGAAAACTTCTATAAATATCGAAAATAGATCAGTTCTCGAGGTCGATTGTAGGTTGCTGATATGTTCCCTGAAGTTTCTTCCTTGATGTAAATCAATAGAAGTGTAGAGATCTTTAGCTAAATGCTATGTCATTAGATATTGTCAACTGAGATCCATCACAGCCGACCTCAACATGCTTTCCCAGTTGTGTACAATTGGTAACTCCGCACACTCTAATACATTAGCAGCAACAACTTAACCTTTAAGAAAATCAATGCCTCAAAGTTTGAAGTTCAAACCCTTAAAGTCGGTTTTCAACAGCATCGAATCCAAGATATTGGTTTAAACATTGGTCTATAATATATTGGATCGAAAAATTTTAGGCAAAATTTGGACTGTCGACTGGATTCTTGACGGTGAGTGCCAGGTAAAGTTCTTCTGCCAACATAACATAACAACTCTAACAAAACTTTGCTGACTAACAAATTTGGACTAACATTAGTCAGCAGTGCTATTTACTACATACGTATGTATTCATCAGATGGATGTCGTTACGGCCTACTTACACGGCAAGTTAGAGGAACAGGTATAGATGGATCCGGAAGGTTTTGAATTCCCCAGACCGGAACAGGCGCATGATCGGCCGAATCAAAGACAGGCAACATGTCGCAAGAATCAAAATAGTTTGAAGAATCCTACCAGTTTGATAAAAAAAAGGCTCTTTACAGACAGCGTCAATCACGCTTGCGGTGTTATTTCAAACTCACCGAGAAACTTCAAGAGGTCGGATTGGAGCCAATAAAGCAAAGTTCATGTTTCTTCGTAAAGCGGTAAGGGAACAGAATTCTCTGGTGTTGCCATCGAATCATCCGAAATGGCAAAGGCAAACCAAGGCAAACCTTAGCATGGAAAGCTTTGAAAAGCTTTCTGCAATATGTCATTCCACCCGACAATTTCTCGTATATTTGCGGACCTACAAGATTTACGTAAGTTTCTCTAAAAATCAAAGTCCGCATTTCGTTCGGTGCGTGTTTCAAACAGACATCAGTTATTACGATAGTTTCTCTTAAACTCGGCATCCGTTTTTTCTTAGAGATGCGGGATTCAAACGGAAAATATTCAGTTTTCGATCCGTTTTTGACCCGCTTTCTCTTCGCCACAAACTGAGCGACAGGTAATACTTTTTCGGACCGGAAACGGAAAACGTTCTCTATAGTTTTGTAAGAGAAAATTTCATGAAAATGCCGAAAACTGATCCGTTCTCGAGGTCGATTGTCGGGTGGGATACGTCATATTGAAAGGTTTTTGCATGGACGACTGCAATCCAGCTGCAACACTTATAGAGGCAAAGTGCACAGAAGCGTCCAAAGGTTGTGGACAATGTTTATAGCAGTTACCACTCGACATCGGATATGCTGTAAACTTCTTAAGTCAGTGCAACTCTGGTTATAGCATCGAGCACTGGGAGGCAGCAAAACGCGAATGAGGGTATCTGAACGGTACTCGAAACTTTGATCTTCTGTTCAGGCATACAGGCAAAGTCTTTATGGTGTGGTCGACGCAGACTGGGGATCAAATCTGACGGATCCGTAATACTACTAAAAGAAGGGAGTTGGCATTTATATATAGGTAGACTAGCATATATCCCGGGGCGCTTCGCTACGCCGCCGTCAGTCTATACTGACATCACATAAGACCGATATAGTTTTTCTTTTCCGACCGGCTTTGGGTAACATTACCGTTATCGTTATCGCTATAGCTATCGCTATCGCTATCGTTATCGTTATTATTATCGTTATCGCTATCGTTATCGCTATCGTTATCGTTATCGTTGCCGTTACCGCCATCGTTATTTCTTATACTACCCTTACAAACCGGTTTTATCGGTTTTAGCCAGCTGAGTTTTCCATGAGTTTTCCGACCCTACGATCAAATTTTCCAACATCCGAAAATAATATTTCAATTCATTTCACTTACTATCCTTACAAACCGAATTTCAAGTCAATTTGATGAAAATAAATTTTTGCTTATCGAATTTCCCGAGAATTTTCCTTGCGGGCAGATTTTCCGAAATCGGGAAAACACGTGTCAAATTATTTCGTACACTTCGCTTACCAACCCAGTTTCAAGTCAATCGGATGAAAAAAACAACCGATACAAACTTTTCCGACGCTTTCCAAGAATTTTCCGACCCTACTGTCGAATTTTCCCACTTTGGAGAGTTTCATTTCAATTTATTTCACTTACTCTTCTTACAAACCGAATTTCAAGTCAATCGGATAAAAAATGAAATTTTCCCCATACAAACTTTTCCGACGCTTTTCCGGGTGGAATTTTCCAAAACATTAGTACGCACTTTCACCACATAAGGAAACTCCTGTCCAAATTTCAGCCCTCTAGCTCTTACCGTCTAGGCTGTGCGACGGTCCACCAGTCAGTCAGTCAGTCAGGTTGAACAGTTTAATAAATATAGATATCACGGACTGAACATTAGTATTGGTAGGAAGAAGTATCAGTTTGAAAAAAGGAGCTTAATGGAGCCATGCGTTGTAAGAATGTCGAAAATTCGAACTTTTTGGTCTGAACCAAGATAGCTCTTTGGCGTCATTCACATGATGAGAGATGGTCTTCCTTAACAATAAGCATGTCATCCTCTTGGATATTTCGAGCTGGTACTTGCCATTTGTATCTTCAGGAATTCGTTTTTCCAACATTGACAAAATTGTGGATAGGATAATCGGAGCAGGGATGTTTTTGGTTTTCGGGTAAGGCGACCTCTAAAAAGGGCCCTCGCGTTTCCTTTGGGTTTTTGTAGAGTTCAATATGTATATGGCACTACTTGGGCTTACGCCTTCACCTGTTCTTTCGAACTGAAACGTACAGACTAGAGTCAGATAACAACCTGACGAACAATTTTACATAGGCATTTTTTCGGTCGGAACAATTGTAAAACCATCTCAGAAATGCTCAAATTCAAAAAATCGATTAACGTAATTCAATAACTTGAGTACATGAAATTATTGAAGAGCGGAAAAGTCGTCGTGAATGCTCGAATTAACCAAGTCCGGCCGAGAGTTCTTATCAAAGCTGCAGAATGCAATTCCTTGTTGCTATTGAATCCTGATCGATTACAACTCAAGTTTTAAACATTCAAGAAACTTTTTGACTGATTGCCCCAACTGCCAACTGTCTTTGATAGCTGCCGCTTTGGCAGCTCAAAATGAGTTACATCCTGACGGAAATGTTTTTTAACATAATGATGTGCACACAGGACATGTGTACTTCCCATAGTTAGTGCTTGGTGCCACCAAAGAAGCGTGGAAAACTCGAAAGTAATTACAATCGACAGAAAGAAAGGAGAGAACAATCAAAACACACTTGCAACGCCCTCTCGAGTGGCCTAAGACAACAAATAAAGCAATCAGAATGTAGAAAGGAGTTCCTGGGCAGCGGCGACACATGTTCCCACACACACAGATGCGGATGCCTTTGTCCATCAGCATTACGTCAGAAGTAAAAACAAATTGTGGGATATTTATAAACGTCAAAATAGGCGAAGGCTGCGATCCCTAAAGATATTTTATGGCGCGGCCATAAAAATCTCCGGGGCCACTTGTCAAATACGTGCGAATAGAAACGTCAAACAGGCGAGGGCGAAGCCTTCGGGAGCGAAATCAAAGGGCCAGCAGCCGAAATCGAATTCGGAATCGGAATCGTAAAAACACCGCCGAGTTCACACTCGCCTCTTCTGGGGGCGTAATAAAAATTAAACGGTAGCTAGTTAGGATGCATTCTGGGAGCTGGAATTGTTTGGCATTTTCATTAACAAATGAGGTTTTCGTGGAAACACGAAGACGGTGCTTTTGAAGCCCACATTCCCAGAAGGTACACTGTGAAAAATCTTAATTTATGAATTGGCTACGGCGCAAGCGTTGATGGAAGCTGCTGACTCGATGCCACCCAGAAATAAACTTGCTCCCATCCTGATCCACGGGGCCATTTATACCAAAGATATTTTCGATAAGAAGTTCTCATGATTGATGGCTCTGGGTTCCGCTCGGGTGTGCCAAATTGTGTCTGTGTGTGTGTGTGTGTTGTGTGTGTGGCATAGATACAAATAAATTACCAACTAATCATTAAAAATTAATCGCAAAGTCAACATTTGGCTGTAAATTAAAATGTTTACCCAAATGAACTACCAGATTGATGGCAATGAATATTCATGGCCCACGGGCCAAAAATAAATAAATGAAAACATTTAAAATTAATTTAAGGGGAAATGCCACCGACTGCATCGTCCGCCCCTGCGTTTGCCCCTCGCTAATGAAATTAATTCATGATTTGCCTTTAGAAGTCGCAGATGCCGCCGCCAACGGCAACGAAAACTAATTCAAACTCAAAACTTGGGCATAATAAATTCCAAATAACGATCAAAAATTAGTGGCAACGGCAAAAGTCCCACCAAACTTATCACAGTTTATAAACCAAAAAAAACATTCAACAAAATTGGCCAGCCGTCAAGTGTGACAAAACAAAAAATCGAGAAAACCGAGAAAATAAATTGCAATCAAATATCGTAAACAAGTCATCAACTATTAGATGAACACGTAAAATTTGCATACAGTGGGCATTGGATAAAGAGAACAGAAGGTGAACTGGCGGGTACTACTAGTTGGGTTTTGATCAAGCTAAATGTATACCCAGAGAATGAAACGAATTATAAGGGAATATAGCTATGTGAAATGAAGTGAGGTTGAAAGTGAAAATGATTATGGGAAAGGGCTTTCATCGCCCTATCTTCTTTTAGTTCCGATCCCTTGTGGGACATAGGGCTCAACCACTCCTATCCTTCAGCAAACTCTGTTGTTGGCCGTCGCTTTCAGTTCTCCCCAACTTTTCCCGATGCTTTGCGCCTCTCTACCGACAGTCCTCCTCCAAGTTTCTTTGGGTCAGCCACGTGACCGCCCGACTCCGTCCATCGTGTTCCATTCCATTGCCTTCCTTGCGATGTTGTTCTCGCTTTTTCGCAATGTATGTCCTATCCAGCTCCAATTCATCCTGCGTATTATGATGTCGACACTCTCCATATTCGCTCGTTTAAGTAGCTCAGAGTTCCGTATTCTGTCATCGCCCTATAAGGAGCGGAAAGATCCAACACGGCAGAAAAAAAAGCAACCTATCAAATGCAAAATAAAGAGTACAAGATAATATGACAAACTAATCAAACTCAACATTATGCTAAACTTCAAAAAGAAGTTGGTTCCATAAATGAAAGCAAGGCCTACTGGGACGTAGTTCCAAACTAAATGGTCCTCATGCCAAAAAGGGTATCGCAGTCAGCTCAGAAAAATTGGCGTCGCACTTTCATGGCCTCCTGTACGCTGAAACACAGATGCAAATCAGTTATGCACTACCACTACAGGCAAACTATGAGGATGCCAGAATTACAATCGAAGAGGTTTGGAGTGGAGTCCGTAAAGGAAAGCGCAACAAGGCTCCGGGCGACGACCGAATACCGTCAGAATTCCTGATGCCCGCAACACTGGAGTTTATCAAATTGCTAACAGAGGAGTACAACAAAATCTTTGAAACGGCCAAGGCACCTAAAGGATATCCATCGAACATCGAGTACCCAATATTCAAAAAAGGCGACCCCAAGAATGTCGGAAATTACAGAGGAATATCTTTTCTAAACACAGCGATGAAATCGTTCACCGCAATTCTTATTGCACGAATCACAGAGTTTGTGAAAACAAGGTATTCAGCGAAAACCAAGCCAGCTTTTGAGAAGGATATTCCACTGTAGACAGCATTTTTGTGCTCACATCCATAGCATCGCGAGGAAAGAAAATGTACCTCTTCTTTATAGACTTCAAGGCTGCATTCGATACGATAGATAGAAGAAGTCTGCTGAAACTCAGCAACTTGGGAATAAGCACAAAAATGCTGCAGAGCACCTGCGCATCGCCGCCAATGTAAAGTTCTTTACTTTGCCAACCTAAATCTATTGTTAATAAAATCCAAGGCCATCTTCCACCAAATTATGTTTGTTTGCTTTGAAACTCGCTCTTGTTATATTCCTTTCCTGGCCTGTTCTATATTTTGACATTGCAGCTGCCCAGTTGCTCTCTCAAGCTCACTCGCAGCAGCGCAGTCGCCAGCGCCACTTTGGCCGCATTACAAACTTTTGTAAAAAGCAGACGAGTCACTTGCATACGAGAACTCAATTAAACAAGTTTGTTAAATTATTTGCGCGCCGTGCTAATTTCATTTGGTTGGTTTAAATTGGCCAATTGGGGAGGCAAACCAGTCTTTCCACAGCCTGTATACAGATAACCGAACTACAATATGGAACGGGGAGTACTTGTCGAAGGATTTCGAGACCAACCGAGGAAAGAAACAGGGCTGCCTCCTTAGCCCTCTTCTATTCGCTCTTTTTGTCGATGACATAGCAGATGTCCTGGAAGGTGGAGTCAAGCTTGGAGAACAAAAATTCAAGATCCTCATGTACGCGGATAACATGGTAATCATGGCAAAGACCCCAGCAATGCTGTACAGTATTGGGCCCAACATACTGCCATGGGGGACACCTGCTCTTATGTCAGTCATTTCCGACTCCTCATTTCTGCATCGCACATAGAAACTCCTGCAGTCAAGGTACGACTTCAGGAACAGATAGTAGGGGGCTGGAAGTTGCATTTGTTATTTTATATAGCAGTCCCGTGTGCCATACTTTATCAAAAGCTTGTTTGACGTGGCGTAGCACTGCTGAAAGAGCGAAGAGAAGACGTGATTAGTAAACTTGCATTTTACGTAGTTAAGAATTAAGACCTTATGATAACATTGTATTACTGAACGTATTACTGTTTAGCGACAATAATGTTTGAGCGTCGAATTCAACAGCTGAGTGTCGCTCTAACCCATTTCTATTCCCAAAAGAGCAAAATTGCTGCTAGAAATTGTCGGTAGATCTATGATCATATTCATCACAAGCCATCGCAGCCAATGAACTGTCATCTCGTCCATCATTGGTGTGAAATATTTTAGCAATGCTAGAGCTTCGTGCAAGTCTAATTTTCCAGAGGAGTGCTTGAACTGACATCGTGTAAATGACGTCTTAGGATTCCTTCTTTGCGTTACAATCATCTGACCGTACCGGTAATAACGTTCAGAATCAGTATTCGGTTCTCAAAAAAAAAATTTGTATCGGATTCGGATTTGGTTCTGGAACGTGATTTGGAACGGTTTATTTCGGTTAATGGTTCCGGTTCTGGTATTTCCATGATGACGAACGTGACCGTAGAACTCATTTTAAGCAGAATAAAAGGCAAAATAAACTATTTTTTTTTCTTCTGCCACTTTAACTTATAGCTCTTTCGGAGCACTTTTTTTTAGTGGTAAAGTTGGTAGCAGACGTAGTGCTGGTTCCAAGATAAAGCCAACCAAAAAGCGATACGCACGTGACCAAAAATGGAAGTGCTTTTTTTGGACTTAACGAAACCTGTAAAAAATTTTCAGTGCGACTAATATTATAATGTTTTTAATAACTTTTACAGCACATTAGAACTAGTTTGACTGAAACATTTTCTTTATGTTTTTTCTTAGCAAGTAAAATAGGATTCGCCACGTGACATTGCGCACGTGACATATTTTTCCATCATAATATATTTGTGATATCTGTTATAATGTAAAGCAAAAAGTTATAGTTAATTGCAATCACATAGTTTGTTAAGGTTTCATTTTCATTATTTTTTAACCCGTTGTACCCAAAATCAATTTTAGAGAGCTAAAGTCAACACATTTCACAGTACCTGCAAAAAAAGTACCCAAATGAGAAAAATGAGGCTTGGGCGAGTTTGCATTTGGAAATCTCGAAATGGGTAATGAATTATTGTAAGATTGGCTAACATCAGTTAAGTTTGACTGATTCCCAATGAAAATTTTATAAAAAATAGTGTTTTTAAGTACTTTTAATTTTTTAGTCTCGGTGGACCTTTCTGTGGAAATGCCCATATGTGCTTATGAAGGTGCGTGACCAAAAGTAGGTAAAAGTCGAAATTGATTTCAAGACTTTTCATGCTTGCTTGCTTACAACTAAGAATATCTATTCGTGATACGAAGCCTACTTAATTTAAAATCAAGAATTTCCATCAAAAATTGATGCTTGATTTCAGTATTTGCTGCTTGAATGCAAGAATATTCCATCTTAGCGTACATTTAACATCAAAAATGTCACGATCGGCTTGATTTCTTCTCTGAGAATACTGTTTATCATGTCCGTCCAGTGCCACCTGTACTAGCTCACCCGCTCACCCGATCTTAATTTCAAACATTTAATTGCCTGAAATGAACGAAAGGCACTAAATAAAAATGAAGATGAGATTTATGCTGCAATTTACGTAAAATTATGTTAATTGCTATTTGGCCAGGGGGAGGAGGAGTCAGTGGTGGCGGTGGTGGTGCAGCCACGGCGTCGGCCACATCGGGTTTTTATGCACTTGAGCGCGAAAAATATATCATTGATTCAAATTAATGGATATGTCAGGCAATTAATAAATGCAAAAAAGCATGGCAATCCAGTCAGGCTAGCTGGCCATAGAGACATGATGTGGATGAGGCTGCGTTTGTTTGTGAGCGTGTGCGGTCAAGTGCACGAGTGATATTTGCAGCAGCAGCAGCAAAATAAAATTTAAATTAGAGTTTGGGTAATGAAAATTTAGGCGTGTACACAATTGTGCATACAAATGATTTTTCTAAAAGGTGATAATGCCCTTTCTTCTTTGATATTACAACAAATTATTGCAAACCGCTCCAAAATTAGGACAGGTCCGGTTCAGTGGCTCACACAGTTTTTTAACAGCCGCGGTGGTCTTAGTTTTGTTAATTTTATATTTTATTAAGGCTTGAATATGTGACTTTTCGCACACTTTCGAGACTGAATTCTTAGAATCATTTGAATAGCTTTAAAATTTCTTTACCATTCGAGTCTAAAGTTCTATGTACTCCTTCGCAAGAAAAATAATATGCTTCAAGAAACTCTCTAAGCGACTCCGACCTAATTTCATACAAATAACCTACGTTTCTTTCTTCCTGGTAAACTAACGAACAGACTTGCTCTTGTTATGGGCTGTGGCTCTTGTGCGTGATGATTTGGGTTGAAGATATCTCCGGGCTAACTCGGTTACCTTCGCTGAGTCTATTCCCGTGCTCAAACACATACCTTGCTTCGCTTTCCTCACCGAATAACATAAAAACTCCCCTTCCGCCAAATATAATTATAACTAAATCTTCTCCATTTTTTCTATATCTTTGTTTTGAATAATAAAATTTTTGAGTTCCCGACCTATCACTCGTCTCTCCTCTCACTTATTCGTTTATATTTTTTCTTTTATTTTAGATTACGTTTTGTTATTTTTTGTAACGGACCTTTATTTGTCTTTTTTTTGTGGGATTATGTTCGTCTATATCAATCTCAAATACTTAGTCTTATCCTTTCATATAGTCTTTTTTATATAAAGATTAAATATGTAATACCAGCTTTTTTTAACTTTTCTCGGCTTTATCCGTCTTTTTTGTTATATATTCAAATTTTCTTGCTGGTTCTGAGGTGCGTGGCAAATATACTTCAGTCCTTTTTGTTTCTCTACCTTTCTATCACGGTACCCCGCACGCCCACTCTTTGCGGTTTGTTGCTTCAGTCTATATACTTTTGGGCGTCTCCTTCTGTTGCTACTGACGCTGTTTACCTTTTTTACTCCACGAGTAACGGGTATAAAAACGATGGTCTACTTTTTTGAAAAAAGCAGATAATTCAAAACAGTTTCAACACATTGCTAAGCTAGTTTTAAATATTCCTATTAGGTTCGTGGTTTGCCAAAAATAAAAATAGAAAAATTTCATTCGAAATTGAGAACAGCAAATGCTAACCGAAGCGGAATTGCGTTTTATTTACTTTAAAAAAAAAAAAGTATTGGAATTGAGAACATGCCTGATAAACTTTATCTGTGGATAATCCTAAACAGAAAAAAAAGGATATTAAAAAAATTTCCATTGGGTGATTTCCCGTATCCATTTGAACTGGATATGTCTTTTACATCCGTTTAATCATCCAGAGGAGCTGAATACCATTCAAAGGATATGAATACCATTCATCCTTTGGAAGATTTTCAGCTCCGTTGCATGATTGAAAGGATATTAAAGTCATATCCAGTCCAAATGGATCTTCTTGAACCTTTTTTTGTTTTGTGTAGTCAAAATGAGTAGAAACCCTCTTTTCATTTAGATTTGACTTATTTTGTTTTCTCTGTGTATCATTGAAAACAAAAAAGTTTTTCTAACTTAGAATATTTTTCAGATTTAACTTTTCTATGGCAGCTATTCGAAATAGTTTTCCGATTTTTATCAAATAATAAATACAAAGTTTGAAGAAGTGTTCATTGAAACCAAAAAACTTCTTCTCAAAATCTCAATCTGGACACAGCCAGCGATTGAGTAAACAGTTTGGATAACGAAAACCCACCTCACCCTGTCAAAAAACCACCAGTAAGTCAATAAATTCTTCAAAAAACGAAAAACTACATAATTATTGCCTCGCTCATGAAAATCTAAGTAGAATGATTTTTAATTTGTGATTTCATTGGTCACGCTGCCAATCAAATCACGGCACAGCCCTTAATGGCCAACTGGCAAACGGGAAAAACTCACCCCTCCGGTTGTCAGGAGTCATGAATTTAATAGAGTCATAAATATGGACTGCGAATTTCCATCGCCCAGCTGCATGTGCTGGCGATTTTACGCTGGCAATCAGTTGGCTTCAATGGCCATTGTCTGCTGTCCTCCTCTCGGCATTCTCCACTCGAAGTTCTAATGAGTTTACAATTAAGTGTGACAGGGACACGGAAATCAATGGCAATATTGTTGAAGTGACTGACCCACCCCTCCTAGTCCTTAAAGGAATATCACGTATACGTGTTTCCACTCGAGTGCCAGGATATTTCATTTGAGCAACTTAAAATGCCATAAATTCAACTACAGCCCACTGAGTCAAGCCAAAACACCCAAAAACTGTCCACTCATGCCGCATGCGCCAAGGGACAGGGACCGGGACTGGGACAGGTTCAGAGCGCGCTTCCATTTCCGGTGTGCATTCGCGTACTTACTGATGTCAAGGCTGCCGGCACTCGCCATTTTCACACTCATGCAGCTAATGAGCAATAAAATTAAATGAAAATGCAACAAGAAAAGCTGCAACGACAACGCCAGCGACAGCGTGGCCAACAAATCGATTTGGTCAATTTGTTATTGTTGCATTCGCGTTGCCTGTAACCATCGCGCGCTGCCCTCTGTTCTTCCTCAACTCTTCCTCTGTCAGCTTTTTGCCAGCCAAGAACGGAGCGCGCAAATCTGGCGGCGAAGTTGAAACGCGTCGGCGTCCTTTGATCAGTTCATATTATAAAATACTATGGTCACGCCTTAAAGGCATTAAACGAGATGGCGCTCAGCTCCACACATACAAGAACAGGCCCAGAGTGGAGCAATAGATTCCAGCTTGCAAGTTCTTGGCTGCAGCAGCGGCTTCCTCATACACAGAACGAGCTCCGGCTTCAGCATCATCGTCGTCGTCGTCGTCATCATCATGATGATGAGGCTAAAACCTGAACCAGAGTTATGTTTTGTTCTCTTCTTGGCAACAGGAATTGGTATTTCCACATATGGATGCGCAAAAACCGTGTTCCTCTCTTCCTGCCTCTGCCTGGGCAGCACAACAACTGCAGCGTCATCCAGAGCGTCGGAGAGCGGCAATCAAGCAAAGGGTCCCCCCGATCTCTACTCTGGGCATCACTACTTAATGCTCTCGGGGCGTTTTGTGGACCACCAAACAAGCGATGCGACTGCAACTCCAAGGTGTTTGAAATGTGTTTTTTAACTGCATTGTAGTTGATTTGATATTCATACGTGCGCCGATCGCTGTCGCGGTTTGTGTGTGTGTGTGGGTCTATGGAAACAGGAACCACAGTAATGAGAAGCAAAATACCAAGACGATTGGCTGATTCTCTTACAGCTTGGAGAGTTTAAGCTTAATATAAATCTTTCATTTTTCTATCAAAATTTATTTTTACTCTTGTTGAGTAGCGTATCTTTGTGCTTCTTATTTGATCTAACCTGAAAAAAATGAATGAGCCATTTAAAGCATGGATTCATAAAAAATTTTTTAGGACGAACTATCCAACCGAAACTTTGAGGCTTCATCGAAACTTCAGTAAATTCGGTAGCTAAAGATTCTCGGGAATCGGTAAAACAATTCTTCGTACCGAGTTTTCCAAAAATTGTACTCTTAATAGCAGTCTCTCGATTACATTCAAAATTTTGAATATGAAAATACCGAGGATAAGGTAAAAAGGTACACAAAATGTATGTACCTAGGTACAAATATCTAGGTACTTCCTAACACTGGCAGTGGAAACACCAATGGATTTTAAAACAAAACAGTGTGCTGAGAAAGCCAAAAAATGCCAAAATCGCCAAAGTATGAAAAACTTGGTATTTTTTAAAGTTACGGTCACACTTTACAGCTGTTTTTTGTTAACAAATAATTTGATGAGGATTTTGAATCGCAACAATAAAATAATTTAGTATATGATATGCAGATCGATTATGCCCTCAGTTGCCATATTGGAAAGATTAGCTAACGATATGAGTATATCGACAAAACTAAGAGAGATTGTAAGATCTAATGTGATTTCACCTAATAGTTCGAATGAATTGTTGAAAGTTAATTTGGCTCCAAAACGAAGCACATGATCCAGAAGGATACGACAATAATAATACCCATTTCTTTTATTTCTAGTTATACAGGAGCTTAATTCAATTAACTCTTCATCTTTTAGTTACGCGTCCTTTCGGCTTGTTTATATCGGATCTTCTAATTACGTAATAAATTTTTTTCCAATTGTATCTTTGATGACTTCGGATTGAATCACACTTGAAATCATTTTTTATACTTAATGACTCTGTTCCAACACACTGTCGTAAATAGAAACACCTTTTCGCATTGTTCTCTCTTTCTTCTTCTTATTCAAGTTTCGGCTTGCCTACCATTCTCCCTCTTTCTCCTCCTCTCCTTTTTCTCCCCTTTTTTTCTTTACCCTTAGTTCTTCCTTCTTTTAGGCTTCGTTCCTCAAGCCTTTTTCTTCGTACTTGTTACTGGTTCGTCCCTTTACTGATTGTGTCTTCCATTGCAAAGATTGTCAAGACGCGTAGACTCTCTGCGCGTTATATCATAGATACTCGTACTTGCTTATCATACCGTGCGTAGTTTTGATTGCTTCTCTATCCCTGAAAGCGCTACGCCCGTCGTTTGTGCTATTTCTATTTTCCGTATTACATATTTTCTCACCTGATCTCCTTTTACACATTTCATGGGCCGTAACAAATGTGTCGTGGTTCAATCTTGATAGCGACTGTAGGTTGGTTCGTTATTGCTGCGCAAAGGATTTGAAAAAATGTCAGAGAATTTCTCAAGCCATTTCGACTTTTAGTTCAATTCAATTAAAGTTCAACACGTGGAGCAGTAGGCGGTCATTTCATTTGACAGCTTAGTGTATATTACTTCTGTTTTGTTTTGTTTTCCAGTTGTTTTTTATCTTATTTTTCATCTTTTTCTTTCGTTTGCTTACTTTACTTTATCTATTTCAAAGGTAATTTATAGATTACTGGAAATTGTAGTGCATTGTTCCGATGAATTTAGGCACACAGAGAGCGGAGTTGAGCAGAACTAGCTGAGATTATACACAAAATGCTCCGCTCCGCTAAGTTGATGGTGTGCGCACTCTCTATGTGCTCTGTGTGTTTGATTTCCCAAAGATGATAAGTTGAGGTAGATAGATTATCATGAAGATTTGATGGATGGCAATCCTAGACGAGTAAACGCACGGAGTGTTTTAGCTAGTTAACCGTAAAATAGATCTTCAGTGCGTATATGGAAATATGAAAGTCTTTTGACAAACCAAATGAAACTGTGAAACTCATGATCCTGAGGTTGGCCTTAGTTTCTAACTATTCGTTGACGGTAGCTAGGAAAAGAAGCGTATCACAAAATTATGCAGAATTATATACATAAATTTATTATGAATCTCTCAGCTTTGGCAGTTTCTTATTGAAATGATATTTCGAAAACTGTTCCAAATAATGATCCCCGTATAAAAACCATTCTTTTGCATCTCAATTTTACATATTTTCTGAATTTTCGATCTTCGAACTTGAACCCGGGGTTATCAAGCTGGCAAAAAAAATATATTATATCAAACTAAATGTTAATCTCTCCAACTCAATAACAAAGTTACCATACCCTCCCCGTTTAGGCCTTTCAAGCATTATGAATGCTTTGCCATACCGTCATATACTTGTGCATAATTAGTGCCTTTTTGCATGCAAATTGTTGATTACATTTGCACTTCCAAAGACGAGGAAAAAACCCTCATTTCCTCTGGTCAGTCAATCGATGAGTCGGATGGACTCAATACCGGACCAGACCGACATGGCTACTGTAATTTCCACTCGCATTCATTATGTTAAACACAAGTCTCAATATTTAAACAAGCGGCCCCGAAAAAGTGCAGTCCAAATGAACCACTGAACCAGTGAACCGTTTGTTTGCGCACGGCCAAAGCGAAGCCAGAAGAAGAAGTCAAAGCGAGCCGCCGCTGCCCCCATCAAAGTGGCCGGCAGCCTCAGCCTCGCCAGAGTGTTGTAATTATCGCACGTCGGTCAAAAATCAACGCCAGCCACGCGCACTCTCGGCCAAGTCTATTAACTCAATTAAGAAGCCGACGCACAAATATTTGTATGCGGCATTCAGTCGAAAAAGTATCTAAACAAAGTTCTCGTGGGGGGAATATTGACATAGCAGCAGGAAATGCGTATACGCCGTGTGGCAGGGCCTGCACCGATCGCCCGGATTGAGCTGGCAATGGAAAAGTTAAACATTTCAATTTGAGCATCGCTTTAATTAGCATTCGCTTGTTCATTGTTCTCCGCTTTTTGGTGCTTTCCCTCGTGCGTTTGATTTGTTGTCTCGCTTTTAGCTTTTAGCTTGATTAGCGTGCCCGGGCCGAGGGGCTACCACCTACCAATCTTGGCCTGAAAGCTGCTCTCGGTTTGTGGGTCTACACTTTGACTTGACTTACCTTGACTCGACTCGACTTCACTTGGCGGCGGCGCTCTCTTTGTGGGTGGCCCTAAACGGCTTAGTTCGCTTTGCTACTTTTTCCTTTTGACCAGCATTTGCTCGGTGAGGGCTTTCTTGGCCATGCTACTGATTACTGTGAAATTGGCAAGAGCTCAAGTGTCTTTTGTGTCTTTGGGTCTAACTACCTTTTTTGATGAGTTTTCTTTTCTGTTTTTAGTTACTGTTTTTTTTTTTATTTGACACGAAACGTTTAAGCTGACGACTTTCTCTTTGATTCTTCGAGTTGAGGGCAGCTTCATGTGCAGATCGTGTAATTAAAACGTTATTGTACATTTGTTAAAAATTTATTTTATCAGAGCTGATCCGAACTGAGTGCTTAAGAAATCACGAATCTTAGCTAAGAAGGTATAACATACAAAATTTTCGTTTTAAGAGTGGAAATCGAGAAAAAAATTGTCAGTTGAGGTTGACTGTGGCTGGGTTTTGAAAAATATTCCTATCATAATCATGAATATGGCCATTGAAACTGCGCACGTAAGGATACACGTGCTTCGGTTTCGGTGACAAAGCTAGTTTTGATGGGCAGAATTTCACACACCTTAATATAAATTTTAGGAGGCACAGAATATATTATAGTCGGGCTTGACCGACGTTCTCTCTTATTTTTAAACATAAGTAGTCGAAACGACGAGCGAAGATCAGCTACACAGAGTGATCCTGGAAAAATTCCACTTACATTGTGGCAACGTATTTGGATATCCATCCGGCATTTGACTGCGTCTGGCACGACGGCCTGCAGGTCAAGCTTAAGGGAACAACTCAATCCTCAACTATTCTTAATTGTCAGATCGTGCATCCTATGCGGCAACAGATGCACTTGCTCTGATATCTTCTTGCACGGGGAGATCCTTTCACTCAGCTTGAGAAGAATTACAGGTGCTGAGTGGTTCATACGCAATTTTTCGGGATCTAGAGAGAATGCGGCGTCCTAGACTGCGCGATACCTAGACAAGGCTGCCTCTAACTCGCCCTTCCAAAAGGCGAAGGATAAACTGGATCAGGGCAAGGAGAGGCTCTTAAGAATCTAAGAATATTATTGTAGGCGCAAGGCCTCGTATTTATACCAATCTGTTTACATTGATTCTTATGGCAAGGTTTAATTACATGTGTTAGAGTAGTGGCTTATTTTCAAATAAGTTTTGGGTTTTAGCCGGATCCATGTCGTGTTTTTCTAGTGTGATTAAGTGTAAAAACCATAGCACGTAAATAACTCTCAACCCATATTTTCGGTCTGCTCTGCTAACGACCGCAACCGAAAAAATAAAAATAAAACGGGCTTGGTCTTCCCTCAACCGATTGTGTGCTGCTCTAGCGCTCGCTGTTAAGCGGTTGTTGTTGTTCACTCAGGCTGGTCGGTCTGACATCAACCCAATAACAGGCCCAATTCAGTCAAGTGGTCCCAAAGTGTGAGTTGTTTAAAGACCGAGAGCCCAAAATGTTATTCCAAAAAGGTTGCTGTGAACAAGATCAAGTGGAGCAGAGCGTAACAGTGCGAGAGAGAATGAGAGAGCACACATAGTTTGTCGCATACATCAAACGTGCGTTGATATCGATAGTCTAAGAAGCACACACTGATAGCATTCATTCAAAAAAGACCTTTTCAGCAAGCGGTCTCTGCAAATAGTTTGGCAAATGACCAAGAGCGGAAAAACCAAAACAAATGTGTTTCTCTTATCAGAGAGCGAAGTTAAAGGTTGCTTCCGTCCCTGTTTGTCAATGTGCCGCACGAAACCGGTTTATTTTAGACAACTGCAATGAGGGGACCGGTCGTTGCGTTCTTGGGAAAACCCATTTTTTTCCGTACACTAAGACTATCGTTCATCTGATCATTCCTAAACTTTGAGGATCGATAAATAATGAGGATTATTATATGTCTAGAAGGTCCGTGCGTTCATGCGGACTGCCCGACATGGCTAAATCACCTCGGTTGTTGAAGCTGATCTAGAACATACACTTTAGGGGTTGGAGATGCTTTCTTCTCCCTGTTGCATACATATGCACAACCCCATTATACTCATTGTACCTCCGGTGCACTGTATAAAAAGACATCTGGCGTCGTAGTAAGCTTGCCACTATAGTCTTCTACCACTTTACGGCCCGCAAGGATTTAATGACATCATAGTTATTTTGTAAGTCGACATAGTTGGCCAGCACTTTTGGTATATTTTTTAAGGTAAAATATGATTGGTGCTTCGTATTATTTGCTTGTTAATATTTTGGAAAGTTTTAGTGGAAACCCCGCTCGTTGACCATGCGGACTTCAACCTGTGAGCCACGTTAGTCGCACTCACCGAAGTTGGAAAAATCATTAATATGGCAGCTATGTGAAATAGTGTTTTGAACTAAACCAAACTTGGCAAGTCGTCTAGGAAGCTAAGAATACGTATAATACGTCAATTGCTTCAAAATCAACAAAGTTGGAACGGATCAGTCATATGGCAGCTCTATAAAATAGAGTCGCAAAACGAGCCTAATTTGATAATTTTAGTTCAATTGGTTTAAAAACACACAAGATTGGTGCAAGACGGCCAGATGGATTACATGGCAGCTATATAAAATAATGGACTAAAACGAGCGAATCCTCGTGAGATGTCTAGGAGGGTCAAGCATTGGCGTACAAACCAAATTTGGAGCAAATATCTTAACAATTTGAGTTTATACCAAAAAAAAAGAGAATCTAGCCCAATGAGCAGTGACCGAGACAGTGGGCGAAGCAGTGAACGAAAAAGTAACCAAAACAGAAACCGAAACAGCGACCAAAAAAGTGACTTATAAGTCACCAAAGGAGTGTCCTAAACATTGACTAAAACAGTGACCAGATCAGTGACCAAAATAGTGACCACAACAGTGTCTGAAATAGTGACCAAAACAGTGACCTTAGCGTGAGCGAACCGTGACTGAAACAGTGACTAAAACAGTGACCAAAATAGTGACCACAACAGTGACTAAAATAGTGACCACAACAGTGACTTAAATAGTGACTAAAACAGTGACCTAAACGTCACCAACACAATTACCAAAACAGTGAGCGAACAGTGACTGAAACAGTGACTAAAACAGTGACCCAAACTTTGACCAGAAATTTGACCAAAATAGTGACCACAACTGTGACTAAAATAGTGACCAAAACAGTGATCTAAACGTGACCAACACAATTACCAAAACAGTGAGCGAACAGTGACTAACCAGTGACCAAAACAGTGACCGAAACAGTGACCGCAAAGTGACCAATTCAGTGACCGAAACAGTGACCAAAACTACTTCATATTATTTTACAAGTATTCCCAGCAAGCAATATGTGCGTTTGCTGACACTTTTCCGACACTTTTTTATAAGCATTCAACGTCAAAATGTGCACAAAAAAGAGTCCGGAATGAGCGATTTTTTCTAAGAAAACAGTCGCACTTAATGTGGAAAATTCCTGAGTCTAATCTGACTCCTTTTTGACACAGTTATAAGTGCTTTCACCCTCCCAATGAAGCATATAAAAAACCTCATAAAAGACACATAGAAGTTACTTTTCTAGGCACTTGAAGCAAAACATCCAACTAAAACAAAATTTTCGATTACCTGCCTACTCTAGAAGAGGCCGTAATGTCATTAGGAAAAGCAGTCGGATATTGCAATAGATTGGATCCATCTCGGATATTCTTGCTAAGATTTTTCTCCCTCGCCAACGTCCTTCTAACAATATCCATAGCTATCAATGCAGCCGAGTTCATTTTTGAATTCATATTTGAGCGCTCCACTCACATGTAAGCAACAGGGTTGTCAATTCAAAAACCTATTTCGCGGGTCAATCTTTTAAAAAAAAATTTCTATTGAATTGAGTAACTCCGAAAATACTAAGATATGCTCCGAAAACCCTCAAATCTATGAGTTTATCCAAAAACTCCGAAGCTCGGCTCTTTTCAGACACATAATTTGGAGCCCTCCAAACTTTGCTTGCTGGGTTGTAATTTCAAATCAGATTATTCCTCTTAAAGAGACTTGCTCGTATCGCCCACTCATTGTTATTAAGGAACCAAGTCCAATCAAGTGGGCGAGTGGGTTTTTCTTTCAGAAATCTACTCTAGAGATCACCCTGTCGCTGATGGATGAAAATGTTGACATATTTCAAACTAGTCCTACAAGTTGTTGAATCGGAGGAATGTTCATGGAATTTTTCCAAAGTTCATGCTTGAAATCGAACTTAATTCATTCTGGTTCTTGTTTTAAAAGGGACGATCGGTTTACAAATTCCTTCATGGAAGATTCTAAAGTTGAACATTCTTGCTCCTAGTATGATATTCTCTATTTTTTCTCAGTAAGCCCTTGCTATAGAAAAGAAGCAGGCTTGCTTCTCCTTTATAGCTTTAGAAAGGGTTTTCTAGGTCAATTCACTTTTTTTCATAAGTCTTCTATCGAAAAGAGCTTTTAAAACGATCACTTGAATTAAAGTTAGCACTACCTTTTTGTTTTTAATAATATTTATTACAACTTACCTGCACCAATTTGATTCGAACTTTGCATAAGTACATGAATTTGCCTTATTTTCAATTCTCCACACTTTTTTTAAAGCAATTAAAGCCAATTGCTGGCCCTACAAAACATTTCTGAATCCTTTTAATTGAAACAAATGCGCATTGTTTCAAACTGGCAACATGCAACCAAATAGAACAAAAGCCAGAACTGACAACAGGCAGCAGGAGCACCACAAAGGGCCTCACAAAGGCGTCGAGGCGTCTGAAGACAAAAGGCCAAAACATCTATTAACAAAATTCGAAAATCGAAACCAATTGCCGTCACCGCAGGATGCTAAATGAAAAAGGAATCGCCACGGGCAAACGCTCGACTTTAGCCGCAGTGGGTCCCGGGTCTGGGGCTACCTGACAGCGGCAGTTGATAAGGACTAATCACAAAAATATTTAAGCATTGGCGGCGGCCAAACAAAGGCGGCGCGTTTGATTTTCCCCAGTTTAGCGCTTCTGTATTCCCATTGCGATGCAGCGGTTCTATTCGAATTTCTTACTTCTTTCTTCTTGGCGGCTATTAGTGTATCTATTAGATACACACACACACGCGGCGTGGGAAAACCTGCGGTGTTAATTATGCCAAGTCCTTGAGCAAAGCCAATTTAAGAGAATCCTTTGAGGGAAAGTCAATTTACACCTTCCACCTGAGTCGGTGTTTGTGTGTGGCTGCTTCATTCACACGCTGATAGAATAGTGGTCGCCGCCGGCGATCCTGCGGTGAAAGTGCAGTGGAAAGGGTTCATTAATATTCAAATGAGAAAACGATTTCATTGATTTATCGCGGGTAACCGGGGCAGCTGCTGACCAGCAGCAGCTGAAGCTAGCGGAAATAGTGGACCGCCTGTTCAATTTTCTATAATTTAGATACTGTCGCTTATCGTCGGATCAACAACCGACGCCCTCGGGCCGCTCAACCAGGGCCATAAAATCACAATAACAACAGAATCAACTCCACAGTAATTGTCAATTAGCAAGCTTTCAGCGGCAGCTGCGACTCATAGACACAGCTTCCACGGTTTTTTTGGTATTTTATCCCCAAAGGCATTTGCATATACATAAGTACGACGAGTATCTGCCACATAGTCACATTTCCAGCCAAATCAACCCACGCAGCATTGACTTGACACATGACTGTCACTTCTACTTGGTGTTGCTCTTGGCTGATTTTTGTGGCAGATATAAAATTGTGACTTACCGTTTGGTAGCACATCGAAAATGTTATTACCAGATGGATAGATAGATGTTAATTATAAATTTACACGCCTTTGTTTATTTCCAGTTCGATTAATTTTGGGTGTGTTGGCTTGACCTAAAATGCAGGGGAATGTCTTGGATTGAGCTTAGCTTAATGGGCTTAATTTTTCAAGTGGTTTAATTATGATTGCTGAATGATAATTAAATAATATTATACAGCACTTGCAAAAGAGGTACGAAAAGTGAAAGAACGTGCGAGGTTTGATCACAAAGTAACGCGAATTAAGTTTTCTTTGCTTGCATAGAAAATCGGTCAGTATGGAATATTACCTGCAAGTTAAGCGCAATTTGCGTGAATCTATCAGTCAGAAAATCCCGAAATTTTGGAAGAACAGAAATTGGTTTCAGCACCATGATAACGTGCCTGCCCACACATTGTTGCAGCCACCGTAATCCCCCGACCTGACCAACTCTGACTTTTTTGTTACCAAAACTTAAAAGTTTTTAAGTTCTTCGAGGATTGGAAGAAATGTTGACAAAAATGTATTAAGTCCGAGCTCAAAATAGATAACAATGAATAAAAAATACTTTTGGAAAAAATACAGAAAATTCGCGAGACGTTTTAGACAAAGCTTGCATAGGGGAATTTAGCGGTGTTTTGATTTTAGTCAAAGTTGTTGATTACTGGCCGGTTGTGGTGCAGCTGTAAGAGTGAGTGCCCGCCTTGTGACATTTAATAAAAAAATTGTTTTTTTTTTAAAACTTACACACACGGTCACCTTCACAAACAATTGGCGCCTGCTTTAAAGTAACTTCACACAGAAAAAATCCGTTCAAAATCTACCGAAATCAAGAACATTCGTTGACGATAGTAGAGTAATCCCGTTTTTCGTGTCATTTCATGAAAGCAATTTTAAAATCCGTTTTTCGATTTTCATTAACGTTTAGGTGTTGCGTTAGTACCCAACTTGGAAACATTTTGGGGTCATTTTACAAACTTTCGGGCTTCTTTCAGTAACATTTTGGTAACGTTTTGAGAACGTTTTCAATTGTTTCGGCACGTATGTCAGCAATAGTAACTCGAATCTCGTTTTTCAACTCATCAGTTGTTTCAGGATTGCTTGCATAACATTTTTCCTTGACCGCTCCCCAAAGATAATAGTCTAACGGTGTCAGATCACAGCTTCCTGGCGGCCAATTCACATCTCCATATTTGCTGATTATTCGATTTTCGAAGATAGGGCGCAGAAGATCGATTGTGGGGTGCTCTGTGTGGCTCGTAGCGCCGTCTTGTTGAAACCAAATATCGTCCAAGTATTCCACTTCACTTTTCTCGAGCTTAACATTGCGCGATAGCGCTCACCATTCACGGTCATGGTGGTTCCTTCTTCATTTTAAAAGAAAAATGGACCAATGATGCCTCGAGACCAAAATCCGCACCAAACAGTGACACGTGGTGGGTGCATTGGCTTCTCGACGACGATATGCGATTTTTGTGTGCCCCAAATGAGACAATTTGGTTTGTTAGCATCCGAAAAGAAGATTTTTCGGTAAAATTCATAATCTTCGGCCAAACGGTCTTCCGCCTAATTTGCGAACTGTAGACGATTTGGATGGTCAACTGGCTTTAGCTGCTGCACCAATTGAACTTTGTATGGCTTCATGGCAAGGTCTTTTTGCAAAATTCCAATCAAAAAAGTTCGCGAAATGTCAAATTTTTGACACGCACATTTTCAGCAACCGCAGCAACCCACCAACATTCTAGTTTCACGAACTCGCTTTGCGAATTGATCCATAAATTGAGTTTTCGTAACATTTTTTTTGTTAAATGTTTTTTTAAAATTTCGCACAGTTTGAGTCGGGGACTTATCACTTTGGAAATATGTTTTTAATATTTCCCAACTTTCACCAAGCGAATAGCGACCCATTTCGTAAATGTCAAGGTTTTTACTAAATATCAATCGCTTTCCGAATGACATTTGACGTTTATAAAGTCAAATTATGAATAGTGAAAGTTCCAAACACTAGATGGACAACCCTGTACATACACGAAAAATCCGAGCTATTCGGATTTTCTCATTCCATGTACAAACAGGATTGACTTGATCTCGGATTTTTCAATCCTGGAATTCTTGTCTTGATCCCGACTTTAAGCCACGTGGGATTTTTTGTAAGCTTGTTATCGGAACTCGGCTTGATCCCTTAGTAGGATCCAATCAAGATATTGACTTAAGCTCGAAATTCGTACTTCGTAGATCAAATCTAAAAATCTGCTTCGTGCAAGTTTGGCCAAGATTAAATTGAGCTCGATATTCAAAATACACTCAACCCGAAAAAGGATTGCTCCAAGACTACCGAAATTGATTTATGACCGAAATTCGTACTTGATTTGATCTGGAAATCGGCGTGGTGCAAGTTTGCACGAGATTAAATTCTCGATATTCCAACTGCACTTAATTCCAAAAAGGATTGCTTCATAAATGACTGAGATTGAAGTTATCTCTTTATAATACCCTGTACCCATTAAAAATGCGTAAAATGGGATCACGAAGTCATTGTCAGCTAGAGCGTGCGCGCTTTTTTTTGTGTCTAGAAAATGAATGAAAACACATGGGTATTTTGGAGTCGGGGCACTCGAAGACAAGGCCCTTACTTGTTGAAACTTTATGTTACCCCAAAAATGAACTTCTCACAAGAGCACCATGCGACTTATTGAACGACATTTTTTGATTTTCAAACCAGCAAGTTCGTGCCGGCTCGAGGTTATTACCCCCGGTCATTGCTTGCATACCCCCGGTCATATCTTTAATAGAATTTAGCTTTCTCCAGATGCTGGCATTGATATAACTGTTTGTGAATTGCAAGGCATAATAGTAGAAAAATCGACACATAAAATGATATACTTAGTTGATAGCAGCCTTTGCATATGTGTGTGTACCCATTTAGAGAGATTTTCTTGCACTCATTTTATTTCGCTCTTTCGCTTTGACATGGGACATCCGTACTAAGTTCAATCTCGAGTCAGGATTATTTGATACTGACATAGGACATCCGTACTCACTTCAGTCTCGAGTCAGGATTATTTGCCTTTTTTGAGATTGATACACACTTTTCAGAATTGTTTTAAGCCCTTCGAACATGTATCAAGCTCGCTCTGGAAATTTCAATCCGAAGGTCGAGATCAAATCAATCTTTTTTGAGTTCGATCTTATCTCGACATTTCTTTTTTGTTGTAGTTTCTCCTTTTTTTCCTTTTTTTGGAAGTTTAAGTTCAATTGAGAAAAAGCAGAAAGCCGTTTTTGCACATAACTTCAGATTTAGGGGTGTTTGAATAAAAATACGTCTGAGAATATGCCATGCTCTCCGGCGAAAGTATAAATAACAATCAAGCTGCTAAAGCTGTAACTCAAATGCCTCCGGTGCTAACTTCAAACATTAACCTCAAAGTGGTGCAATAAAAAAGACCTAGAAAAAAACTTATTATTAATAAAATTTAGCCAAACAATAATTATTTAGTTGTTAAGTTGCTTTTATTTTGAATAAAAACAAATTTGTACAAAACTTCCGGCGGGTCTTGGTTTCAAAATCAGCATAAATATACTCAAATTTTTAAATTCTGAAGCCGCGTCATAACAAATAAATACATAACCAACCAGAAAAAACGACTTTTTCCTCGTCTTAACTTAACCTTAAACAGTTTCCACTTTTCGTAGTTCCAAAAACCGAAAGTTGTGTATCTGTCGAAAGCAAGCATTTATTTCCAGCTGGCTAAAGAGCTCTCTTTCTACGCAAAACAAAAAACTGTCTTCATTCCCAGACCTCAATTAATTTCGAAAATGTCTACAAATTTATGCGTTTTCCACAAAAACCGGGCATGGTTTTCGTTTGCTGTTTCCCCAAATTAATTGTTCGTTTTTCTTGCAGCAAATTAATTGCAAACGCTTGACAATTAAACGCGGGCCGCCACCGCTGGAGGCACGACCGGGTGCGGGTCATCGCCATTAAAAAGGTATGGAAGGGAAGGCCTATGCCTCATCTGCCTCCTCTGCCTCGGTCGCTGCCGACTCTGGTGGAAGTTGTGAAAACTTTGGAGCGGCTGAAATACTAAATACAGTCTCGTTACACGCTGAGGATTGTTGTCTCTCCCGCTCGCACACTCCGACAACCATCTTGCTCGCACACGGGTCGCTTGATGAACGCCATAATTACCGTTACGTATACGCCACCATTGCTATTTTTTGTTGCTGTAGCCGATTGGTGGTGCCGGCTGCTCCGCAAGAGAGAGAGGGCAGTTAACAGCTGCCGTCTCGCTCGCACGCAGGCGGACAGAGGCAAAAAACTGGTTGGCTCCGGCAGAGAGCGAACAACCACGACGCTGGCGTCGACGCTGCCGCTTGTTGTGCAGTTATGATTTGATTGCCGAGTTTAACCACCGACAAACGAGACACGACACGACGCGACGAGAGAGCAAACGATGTTAAAGAGACGGCCGAGAGCGGAGAGCAAGAGGGCAGCAAAAGAACTGAAGAAATATCGACGTGTCTAGTTAGCAAACCAATCTTCAATCTAGTTTCGAACAGTTGACTGTGAAGCGTCGAGTTGAGAGGTCCTCCTATTGGATCAGTGTCGTCGTCGTTTATCGTCTGCCTCGTTATTGTTGTTGTTGGCACTGCGCGCGCCTTCCGTCAGCGAATTGAGATTTGAATTAAGTGAAACAAGAAGCAACTGCCAAGCGCCTGTTTAGTGCTCTGATTGATACCCAAGTGACAAGTTCCCCCCGTTAAATGCTCTGTCCGCCCACCATGCGTCCGGCCAGCCCTGCCGAGTCCGAGATCTCCGTCGGTGGTGCACCCAGTCCACTGCCCACGGCCCAGCCCCATGCGCATCATCTCCTGCACCATCCGCGTGGCAGCACCATAGATCTGCTCCAGCAGCAGCAGCTGCTGATGCAGCATCATGCGGCTGCAGCGGCCGCTGCGGCCGGACTCACCCGCGGTGCCGTCGGCTCCTTGCCAGAGGATTACTTTCAGCCATTGAAGCGTCTGCGCATGTCCTCCTCCTCCTCGGAGCCGCGAGAGCACACGCCCAGTCCGCCGGCACCGGCACCGGCCCCGACCCAAACCCACACCAAGTCCGTGATTGAGGGTGTCAAGAGTTTCTCCATAGCCGACATATTGGGACACTCGGAGAAGCCACGTTCCGGATCGGCCTCACCACCACCCACGTCCACGGGTGTGCTAGCGCCACCCGCTGCACGTCCCGCTGCGGGTCTACTGCAGCCACGTACCGAACCCCTGGAGGTGCATCCCGCTGCGGCGGCCATGCTGCTGCCCGGTGCTCAGATAGTGCGTCCCTGGGATCATCTGCTGGGACCCATGCCCGTGCGACCCTTCATTCCATCCGCCCTGTTGCACTATGAACAGCGTCTGGCCCTGGACTATCACCGCCAGCTGCAGGAGCACTTCAATGCTCAGGCCCAGCTGCTACGTCACATGGGCATGGACATCATACCCTCGGAGAGTGGCTCAGATCGTTCCAGCTCTGCGGCCAGTGACTGTTGCTCGCCGGAGATTGCACGCGATTCAGCCGCAGCTGCCGCCGCCGCTGCTGCTGCTAATGGAGCCCAATCCTCGGGACAGTCCAACAATTCCGCCAATGCCACAAGTCCAGCTCAGACTGGACTGTCAGCCGGAGGAGGAGGAGGAGGAGGAACAGCCTCCAGTGCGGCCGCGGCTGCTGCCAAGGCCAAGGCCAATGGCACACCACTGGATGCCTTATTCCAGATGACCACCAAAGATTTTGATGAGTCGCAAGGTGAGTTCAAGTCGTAAATTCCCTGTTGATAAATGTCTCGATTTCTTAATTGAAATACAAATTTTCGAAATTAAAAATTCGAATTTCATTTAATTGAAATAAACAATCGAACGATGCTCGAATTAATTGGCCGCATGCGCCATTTAAAAACCAAAAATACTCACAAAACAAGCTGTCCAGATCAACCGAATTGTGATGAAACCAATTGAACATGTGGTTTCGGTGCACAGAGAGAAAAGATATGGAGAATTATTCGAATGGCGAGATACCTAAACCAATTTCAATTTATCTGAAATTTGCCGAAAATACTTCAACGATCCTATAAGCTCAATTCTAAATTTCATGGATTCACAATGGATTCTAATCAGGTTTCGGAATTCGGTTTCTTGATTCTTATTTCATTAAATTAAGAATCGTTTCTCAAACGAGCTTGATATAAAGTTTTCCAAAATGTTCTCTAATTGCTTTCTAGACTGGCGTTAGCCCAAATATTTTGAGTACAATCGAGGAACTAAACTTTTACTGAGCAAAAGATGAATCATTTTCTAGTTCGTTTTCAATAGTTTTGACTTAATTACCTGATATCTTATATTCTACTTGGTTATTGTTCAGCTCGTTGTGTTCAATCAATCAAAACATTCTAAAATCGTTTGGTGACAAAAGTAGGTTAACACAGCAGCAGGGTGGATCAGTTTTTTATCGATCTCAAGTAAAGCATAAACCTAATCTATGGTAAATTTTTTAAATTTTTGCTCAAGAAACCTTCGTCTAATATCAAAACTCAGACCCCGGATTTGAAAATGAAAATTCTCATTATCGGGTGTGTCTCTCTAGAATCTCTAGAAATTTTCGTATAAGCGGTTTAATTTTGAAATAAATGTGCTTGCCTTTATATGTGAAGTGTCTTCAAAATGCTAGGCTACTAGATTAGATGGCAAAAGTTGAGAGAGAGAACTTCCCTATAATCTAGTAGTCGACATTATTCTTGTTTAGTTCAAAATCCAATCGTTTATAGTTACGGAAGCCTCTAGAGATTTCTGGGACACCACCCATAAAGAAAACATATGGGCATCAATTCTGGCGACTTAAGCAATATATCATTCATCTAAACATGGTGATACAAAGCGCTTGTAGAGTACTTTCAAATCATGGACGTCATCTGCTACGTCTTCGCAACCGATCAACCGAATTCGGAAACGAGAACAGGCCTGTATTAATTTTTACTAACTGAACCCAAACCGAAACCTTAGCACAAAAACCTAAAAAGGTTTCGGTTCAAAAAAATATTAACAAAATTCAAAAAAAGAATGACAGTTGGCCATATCCCAAATGTAAAAGCAGTCTACATAATCCCTATGAATCTTGAACTATAGAGTTGGAAAATATAAAAAATCTTTTGAATGCTTTTGTTTGCCCTTTAAAATATCTTAGTCAGCATCCATGCTATACCGAAAATCTAGCTTACTAATTCGAACCTTCACCTACAAAGAGGGAAAAAACCGAGAGAACATGGGACTTAAAACGAGCACATTCGGTCACGAAAACTAATCATGAACGGATTGTCTCACTTTGAGAACAATTTCTCACTTCAAGAACCTTTTTTTTGAGCACGCAAAATCTTGATTTGAGTTCATATGTTCCGCTTTTGACAACATTTTTTTACTACATACAAGATCGAAAAAAGACTCGTTTCAAGTAATTACATTCTCATTTGAATCACCTTTCTGTACTCAAAACGAATTCAAAATAAGACCAAAAGAAAATTGTTTTGAGACCATTTTTTACTTAAATTAAGACCAAGTACGATCAAAAGAAGTTGATATTATTCTCAAATTAAGAACAAAAACAGCTGAAAACTAGAAGAAAATATAAGACCATTTTCTTCTTTTTTTTTTTTAAAGACCAAAATATACTCCAAATGAGTACAGTTTGTTCTTGAATAGCTCCATTACTTTTACCCTAAAATAAGATTTTAGAAGATTTTAATGATTTTTAGTGAACAAGTGGAATTTTCCTGAATCAGTCCGGAAGCGTTTCCTACACGACTAAACCATTGTGAGGACAATATACAATTTGGATACTTCCGATACGTTAAGTAGAAGGATTGTTTTAAGTCTGGACAGTGTGAAATAGAAGATTGAAGTAGTAATTTCTTCTTCTCCTTCTCACTGCTACATATTTTTTGGTGCATAACCACCGATGACAACGAGGACAAAGACCCCCTAAGGTTAACTTAAGTCAGTATGCCAAATTTTAAATACTTGGACCTAAAGCGATTGGAGTGCCGTCTCAACACAATGCACCAACGCTTCGTGGCACTGGCCAACAAAAATATTCTCATATTTTGAGAATTGCAATGTGTTTTCAATATTTTAAAAATTTACTTCATGTTTTGAGTTTGGTTTAAAAATCGCCAACTTTTCCCCTTCACATCCCCAACATCAAGTGGGCGTCACCTCACATACAAAAACTCACCCCTCAGCACATTTTGTGATTTGGTGATTTCATGGCAATTAATGTTTAATAGCTTCAACGCTGTCTATATTAGTATACAAAAATAAATATGCCGATTCTGCAACGATTAGCAACAATTAGCTAGCGGCCAACTTGGCTTAGAGTTGCATTACCTAATCGCATTTCGTTTCGTTTTGTTGTTTTTTCGCGCAATTAACATGCCATTTCCATTTGCTGCTACTCAAAACTAATGGCCAACTTACCTTAACTTTGGCTGATAGTCGTAAACATGTTTTAAAATATACACACAAGCCGAGCTATTAGCGACACCGAAACGGTCTCTGCCTTGGCAGCGTTGTATAAGCCATCTGTCGCATCTATCGTTTAGCATTTAAGTAGTACAACAATACACCAAACATTATTATTTATCAGAGATTGTATAACCCAACGAAATATTTACGACTGCAGTCAACAGTTTTCGATTTGACTATGTGTCGCGCTGGTGGTCGTTAATCAATCAGCAAGAGGAGAAGGGACAGAAAGAGAGAGAGAGTGAGATAGAGAGGGTGGGCAGATGAAAATGTTGGGATAGCTGTTGTGGCGTTTTCAACTGTGAACTAGGAAAATTATGAGGAGAGCACATTAATATCATTGACACTGAAAATAGAGTGGGGGAACAGTGTTTTATACGAGGATGCAGATGTAAATATTTATATTCCCAGCCGTTAGGGACTAACACAAACTTAAAGACTGATGCTGAATAAAGTTTAGATCATTTTCGATTGAACCGAACCACTTATTCGTCCTAGGGTAAGAAATTCTTTTAATTAATCGATGTAGTTGTTGTTGTGACTCTAAAACATCATCCTAAAATAAGTATTATCTATCGTTAGGTTTGATATGATCAATACGGCGGTTCATTCTTAGACCTAGTTGATCCTTAATCATCCCTTTCTTGGAAAGCTAGCTGTCCAGTTGTAGAGAAGGAGGAACACTATCAGACCACATGCCTTATTTGTCTTAATTTCAATGAATTGCGTAGATTCACAATGCTGCTGATGCTGCTGAGCTACTTCCGCCTTGTTTTAGGTAATGCTTTTCCACGTTTCGACAGATGAAGCATCGAACTTATGACAAACCTTCCAACGTTCTGTTGAATGTTAGTAAAACTTGTATAATATTAACTAATCGTTTCTCAAGCGATTTTAAAGTCTTGTAATTGGATATAAATCTCAGTTCATTTACTTTTCAAAAGTAATTCTGCATCGATTCCGAAACTTTTTAATATTCGTGTTCTGAATTTCACGTGAACTTTCTTCGGAGTTACTTTTATGAACTAATGGTTTCGCTACCACTTGTCGATAGATAGAGATCACATTTCTAATCTTCTGGCAACCCCCTTAGACAATAGATGATCATCGATGACCATCAGGCTTGTTCCCGTTTTCGATCAGATCATGCGAAATCAGAAATTGTAGCTTTTCCCGATTTCGAAAACCGATCAAGTTATTCTGTTTTAAAAGTGGAATGAAAGAAAATGACAATATTCTTGTCAACGTTAACACTTATGATCTTTCAAGTATTCTCATATTTATTTGTCTAAAATTGGGGAGATTTTGAAGTAGTGGGTGATCCCGGAAGGTCCAATTTTCGATCACTGTTTCCATCATTTCTACTGATATCTCGCGAATTACGCGATTAATGTAAGCTACCAAGTCTTAATTTGTAGCTGCTTTATCAACAATGACTTTTGATTTCACAAAATCCCAAAGAAAAAATCCTGAGGCGGCCTCTTGACATGTCCGAAACACGAAATTTGGTGTTCACCAATATGTTCTGTAGCACCGCCTTGCTGAAACCAAGTCTCGCGGACATTACGGACTTTTATTTCAGGCAAAAAAATTCCATTATCATGGTAAGGTAGCGCACGCCTTTCACGGTTACGTTCATATTTAAAGAAATACGGAAAGATGATTCCAACAGCCCATAAACCACACCAAGCAGTGCATTTTACTGGATGTAAAGGTAGTTAGAGAATAGTTTCTGCTTGCTTATCAGCCCAAATGCGGCCATTTGGTGTATTAGCATTTTCGTTAAGACAGAAATGTGTCGGCACGAAAACATTTATACGTCTTTGAGCTGTTGCAGAGCCCAACGGAGACGTTGTTGCGGCGCTGATAAACAATCAACTCTGAACAAAATTTCGTTAACAGTATGACATTAGTCACTCGAGATCTGCAAAAAAAAATCGATATATAAAAAATACCTTCAAATAAAAGTTAAATACGAGCCTACAATTTGATATAAAATGATCTTTTCAAACTTGTAATTCAGAAGTTGCATGTAGGCGAAAGCAGTTGCGATCGATATAACATCGTATTGTTCTACATACCTCATCAGCGCATGCGTTTTTTTCGAATTTGTGAAGGTTACCATACAGCTGTTTTATATTTCGAAAACGATGCGAACATTTATTCGAGAAGAGAATCGATTTCTCGGAAACGGGCACAACAAAGTGAAAACGATTCGGAAACGGAATCGTTTTACCCATTGCATAAGGAAATGGGAACAGATTTGTAAATGAATTATTATGCCAAACTGTATATGTATCTCATCTGTAAACAGGTCTTAGAGCTTACAGAGACAAGTAGTTTGAATAATTGAAGTAAAAACGCTTCATGAACCTAAAGTTTTTAGCCGGCTCGAGGTCATGTTAAGCTGACGCATAACTTTAAAAAGAGACACACAACACCACATAACAGGCTGGTTGATCAGAAAGCTGTTTCCACTCGTCAGCGATCTTGCCTGGCTGTACTTGTTCAAACAGCGGCCTCTCCAGGCCTGCGACGCTTAAAACGTTTGGGAATTTCAAAAGCAGCAAGCGTGCTAAAACACGAGAGACAGTCTGAACACAGACAGAAGCCTCTCTATGTGTGTTTGCCTCCAATGGTCCTAGTCAAATTTAGTGTGAGGGCCAATGCCTCCTTCTTCTAAGTCGATGACCAAACCGGTAAAAAACTACAGGCTTACTTAGTATAAAGGTCGTAAAAACAGTCAAAAAATAATACGTAAGAACGCTTCTTTATAAAAACGAACCGTTCTTGGGCGGTTAATAGTTTCGTTAAGCTTGAATCTATATCTGCGCCTCGACGCAGTCGTTTCTACTGAAATTGAGAGACATGTGAATGTACTGGACTGAATTCTTCCATCAGACCAATTATGTAACATCTATCCTTCTAGTTCTTTATTAGAATAAGATAAACCTACCTTACGGTTGGGCTAGTTTATGAAAACCTAGCTTTAGAAACTTAAGAATATGGAAAATAACCAATACAGATTTGAACAGAATTTAAAAATAACCCTTAATTTGAATACGATTCGATCAGAATATTTCTTAATATTTGCTGAAAACCTTGAACATACTTTTATTTATTTTATTTTGAAAATTGTTATTGAACTAATTTTGGGTAATATTTTTAGGAAACCAAATGTTGCTTCTTCTAATCTTGCTAGTTATCAGAACTTTTGTTAAAATTATTGTAATACATTTCGTGTCATCTCCATTTAGATTGCCAGACAAACTGTCGTCTTTTTTGGTATCGTTTGAAAGTATTTCCCAGTATAACACTTGCCACATTATTAAAACATAAATCCCTTGACTGCAACTGTTGCTACAGTTTCTTTAGAATTTCTCGAATTTCTTTCCATATTTGAGCATATTGCTTAGGGCACCCTAAAGACTGACAAATGTGACCAAAACAAACCGCCCCTTAACTAAGTAGAAAATTTATGCCCTGTAAGTGGACACCTGACACAGAAGACCAGGACCCAAAAGGCTGCTTTCTCTTGTAGATAAGTCACTCACACTCACACACGCACTGAAAAAATTACTTAATGAGCCTTTTGATAAAAAAAAAAAACAACAGCAGGGAGAAGTGTACTCAAGTGCCTAATGGGTTTTGGGTTACAAAACGAGCCCTCGAGATAAACAAATGGTCAAATGTGCATTTAATTCAAATTCAAATTCAGTTGAAGCGTTTAATTAGTTTTTAATGTTGGGCTAGTTTGTTTGACAAGCAATAGAAATGGGTGTGAAACGGCGGCAACCGGTTTAATTCGTATTGAATAAATCAACATTTTTATGCCGTTGCTTGATGTTGATCGTGGCCCAGTAGCGGCTTCAATTTGCCATTGAGACAAGGCCCAAAGTCTGAGGCGCTTACCAGGAAATTGTGTTGTGCAAGCGGCTATTGTTGTCAAAGTATAACGCGACTGCTCATTAATCAAGCCAGCAAACCACTTAAAACTTTGATTTGTTGGTGTCAATAATTATTATAAATCAAGTGGCAAACGAGACAAATGCACAAATGCCTGCTCAGGTGTTGCATAAAGTCAAAGCTCAGAGTCATTAAATGAGGCAACTCAATAAACGCCCACAATTCGCGCAATTAATCAAATCGAAATTACTGGGATATGCTTGGACCCGAGCACAATACAAATTATCTGGGGAAGTGCTAGGGGAGCAATTAAGTTATTAAAATGTATAAATCAAAGCGTTCCATCGGATCAAGCAAAATTATAGACAGAAATGAACACGCCTGTCAGACGTAGGAATTAATATCGTTTTGTACTTACTTAGAAAGAAAAGGTCAAGCATTTTGTACCATAATAATGCAGTTGCAAACTTGAAAGATATAACTATTCGATTAAGATTGAGTAAGAAATAGATCAGCAATTACAAGATAACGGAACATAAAGAAAAAAATCAAATCTAAGTTGAGATATACAAAATTATTCTTCATGTTTTGATAGACGTTTTCGTACTCAGCATGTAACCCTTTATGATGGTTCCGATTTGGCTCATTAAGTCAATCGAATTCCATGATTTGCAAAGTTTTTATAGGTCTCGAGATTCAACGGAATACCGAAGCTTACACAAACTGTTTAACGAGAAAGTCCTTTAGTCCCAGTTTGTGAATTCCTAAAGCTGCCTTTTCACTTATCTTTAAATAGTTCTCTAATGAAAAGTTTAAAGGCAGCTTTAAACCCTCTAATTGGGATTGATTCAAGATTATACCGATCTGAAATTTATTCGAAATTGTCTTGTGGCGACTCTGCCCACACTAGTCGCACTATCGATTACCACATTATTATGAAGCCTATTCATCTCTTATCTCCTGGAGTTTCATTAGTGTGTCGAACTTCGCGCTGGCGGCAAATTATGTTAGACTATTTGAGTTAAACAGTTAGTCTTAAAGCAAATATTTCATACAAGAAATAAGAACTCGGTACTTTAATTCAGTATTTGCTTTAGTATTTGCCCCAAGTGGACTAAAAATCTATCGTTTACCTGTAAGGTAAGAAAATCAGGGAGAAATGTAATAAATTTCTGAAGCTTCTCTTAAGAAATAGAAGAAACAGTCATAAATGAAGATTTTTCATACTAGAAACGAGAATTAAGTTCTAAGAAGAAGTTCTTAAATCTAGTATTTCCTCCAGGATTCAGAATTAGGCTCCGAGATTTCGTATAATCTATAGCAGGGTTGACCTCAGCCGCCACTCAGAGAAAAAATAGAGATTTTCATACTTGGATCAAGAATGTTTGATGTCAGAAGTTCAATAAAAATAAAAATGCTTGATCCAAGAGCGAAATTCTTGATCCAGGTATGCATTTTTCTTGATCAAAGAGCTTCTTAACTTGAACCAAGTACAAAACATTCTTAAAACAAGTAAAACAATTCTTGAACCAAGTGCTAAACGTACACAAGAGCTCATCGGGTTCAATGTTCAAGATCGTTCAATCTTGAAAGTATCACAGAACAATATAAGGGCGCCCAAATCCAAACAATGTCAAAAATGTTGTTTTAGCCGACTTGGGGAACACACTACACACGCAGCAGCGTCTTTGCCTCTACAGTTTGTCATTTCGTTCTTTCCCGTCAAATCTGCTTTTTTGGACTGGTTTTGGCTTTTTAAAAAGTGATTCAGCTTCATTTTAGAACTACATAAAACTAAATAGATAACATGAAAAGCCATGCCCTTTTTTCAATTGCTTTTTTTCCGTCTCCGTCCCATCAAAAACAATTTTTTTCCTCCACAAAAGTTGGCAACACTGCTCTGAACTGTCTATCCAACAACTGTATCTCCATGACAGCAGTGCCATAACTGCTTGGAACCTCTAAAGCTAAATGAGTGCAATAGTCGATGGTTTACAATACACTCATCTCCCATACCAAAATGAAACTGTGATAGCACACTCAAGTCTATTCTCTCAAATGTGCTTGCTCTCCTCTCTCAGATTCTTTACCTCACTCCCATTGCCTAAAAATTTTAAGAGCAAAATTCTTAAAAATTCAAGAACGAATAGAATTTTTCCAGAGCTTTCGCACTTAAACCAATCGTTCTGATTTTTTCTGGTTGGAATTCGATTGGCCACATTCGTTTTTTTAGGAGCGTACGCATAACGGAATCGCAACAACAACTTCTTATGTGTCGCACTTCTCTTTCTCCCCTATGCATCTTGCAAAATTGAACACAGATGCGTTTGTATGCGTCAAATTTGATGTTGTGCGACGAATGATTTCGTGTGCATCAGACAGCCAAAAGCACACACCAGCATTACCAGGCAATAACCTGTTTTCATCTTCGTTTTCTTGTGATTTTTGTTGCTGCAGAATTATTTTGATCTAAAGTATTACTGAAAGTTAAGAAAATCTTAATAAATGTCACACGGCACTCTTGGGACTGGGGTAAATAAAGTTTAACATTAAGTGTCTAGAAACACTCTAGATAGTTGAAGGCCTAAGTCAAGTATTTCATACCAAAAAATAAGTAATGTAGTACTAAAATCAACCATTTCCATTTGATTCAATGAAAAACTAACAACTTCCCTCTTTCTTTGCCTATTTCTTGCAGACAAATCCCACCTGGACATATTCTCCAATCGCCCGCAACCCAAAAAGAAGCGCAAATCCCGCACCGCCTTCACGAATCATCAGATCTTTGAGCTGGAGAAGCGTTTCCTTTATCAGAAATATCTTTCGCCTGCCGATCGTGATGAAATCGCCGCCTCTCTGGGCCTGTCCAATGCTCAGGTCATCACCTGGTTCCAAAATCGTCGTGCCAAACAAAAGCGTGATATTGAGGAGTTGAAAAAAGACTTTGATAGCGTTAAGGTCTTCTCGGCGCACAAATCATTTCTGGAAAATGTCAATGATCTCAGCATTTTAAAAAAGAAGCCCATGCATGAGGCTGATATGGTGGGCTTGGCCGCGGCGGCAGCTGCAGCGGGCATGGTGGCCGTCCCAGGATCAGCCACATTGGGTGCACCACCACCCAAATGAGGGCGTGGCCTGATGCGCACAACCACGCATATGCAACCTGATGAATGGTACAGAAAATGAAAGCAAAAGTATTGTGGATGGGCATTATTGTGAAACGACTGCGACAGGAGTTGTGTATTTTGTGTTAATTTTGAGCCAAGTGCGTGGAGAAGGATGATCCCTGCCAGCAGCACTGGGCAAAGGCCAAGGCAACACTGAAAAGAAGCCAGCCAACTGCACCCCGGAAAGGACCAAGGCCCCTGGTTGGCCACTACAACCCCAGCTATGACACTATTCCTAGCTCTGCTCCAGAGAGCCCAGAAAGAAACGGCTCTTTTCAGAGCCACCAATTTTGTATCCAACAAAAAGCCATTAAAGATTCATAACAATAATTTCTAAAAGCACAAATTGTGGTCAATAAATTTTAGCATATTTAAGCAAACAAGTCGAAACGAGAGCTGCTCTCACTCTCCCCCCAAAAACAAATTTGAATTTAAATAAAACGAACCAAAAAAATTGGAATGCAAAAATTAATGATGTTGCTTCGCATTTTGTTAGCTGCTGAGCGAAGAGTTAAAAGAAATCTTTTTTAATTTTTATTAATGATTATTTACAACCGTTATTCATAAATTAAAACTAATTAATTATTAATTTAATCACTCGCCAGAGAGCGCTAACAAAACAAGTTGAAAGGGGGGAGTCTGATGGGGGAAACCGGCTTCAAGTGTTTAAAGCCGAGCGCGTTTTTGCCGAAATTATTTCGATATTTATTAATTGAGAGGGCCGTTTGGTAAGTCAGGAGTTTTAGAAACAACCCGGTGTCTCAGGTTTCTATGAAAATTTAAAAACTATTACCGAAACTACAGAATAGCTTGAGAAATACATAAATTTCTGCTTTTACGTTATTATACAATGCGCAGTACTTCAACTGGACTAGGCAAAACAGCAGCCCACTAAGCAGAAAAAACCTTAAAGAAGGTAAACTTCTTCATAATTAAGTTCAAATAGTGGTTTTTAAAGCAGAAAGATAAGGTTTCGAGCGGATTACATGGCTTAGTTTATCGTAGTCAGTTTAGCTGATGCGAAACGACTCTGTAGAGATGGCATAACGGCTCGGTCCAATGGAAACATTGAGATTAATTTTCAAATATGGTAAGTAGATTTCACCAAATGACTATCCCAAGCATTAATCTACGGTTATTAAAGGAGGAATGACGTCTAGAGTAAAAGTTAAGCCTCAAAGTGCAATCAATCAGCCAAAAGAACTTGTCGTACCACAAATCCACAGCAAAATCCATCGAATACTCTTGTAAGATAGGTAGATCGAAGTTATCGGGGCTGTCAGCTCAACTGAGCGGGTTCTTCATTTTCCGCAGGATGGGTGCCGCGATTGCTGACACTCGTCCATTAAACTATTTATTTGTTAATCACTTCATAACCGTGGACGAAATATGGATCCATCACAGCTCACCAGTGATCAAGAAAGGAAGTACACAACAAACGTCTAGCTAAAAAGCTTTGCATCATCCACACAACTGGACTAACTTCAGCGATCAGTCTCCAGATCTACTGCTGAGCACTCACTTTCCTGAATGCTCCATAAATTGGATACCATATATCAAATCTATCGATCTCTACTGAAGAAATAATACCAGAAATAAGTGGTTCTTTCGAACCATTTAAGTCTTTAGGTCCTGACAATGTTAAACAAATACATTCTAGTGTGGGGTTTACATATACCGTGAGCATCGATCTTTGTTAAATCTCTTGAGAGACTTATAGACTCCCGTCTAATGCAGACAATAAGCCACTCTCATCCAGCCAACTGAAACTGCCCTTTATTTCTTGGTAGCTTCCCTCGACATTGTAAAATGGCTTGACACAGCCCCAAAGGGCCAAAGCCGAGCCTCTCAAAATCTCTTGGCTTGTGCGCTTCTAATTTTAGCACAAGAGAAAGGGACCTACAGTTTAACGCCGAATCCGAACGGCAGTTTGAGAAGCTTTTGCATGGCTAATTACTACAAAGCTGGCGCCAACAGCAGAGAGGTGTGGCCGGGTGTAAAGTTTGTTCAAAGAAAAACTTTTCATTAGATGTTCGAGGCGGGATCGAACCCACGACCTGTTGCACAGCGGTCGCGCACCCGGCCAACGACATTGGCGATGGATATTTAAAAGAAATCGATATCGATATTTCTATCGACATTGGGAAAGTAGGTATTATTTCGATATTGATGTTTTCTTGTAAATAGATCGATATTATCGATATTCAGGTCCATCATGCTTCTGACGACATCTGTAAATTCTGAACTGGTTTTCTCAGTGGTGTTTTTCTGTTTTTAAGAAGAAACTTTTCTTAACGTAATGGGCTAAAATTAAGATAAACAAGTTAGAAAGTCGATCATAACCGACACAATACTCTCTTTACCTCCCAAAGAATTTTTTTGTGTTAACGTGTAAAGTGACGCCACATCCCCCCTGCGTTTTTCCCTTATAATCGACTACCGTTCATCGATCTTTCCCAATCTTTTGGCGTCTAAATTTTTTCAGTCCTAGGTGTTGTGTTTCGACTTTCAACCGTGACTGCCATAACACCATCGCGACTTTTTTCAATAGTTCGACATATAACAATAGTCAGTAGGTGCACAAATCGCTCGGTTCCTTGAATGTGTGAAGGAATTTGCGGATCCGGAAGCGGTGGATCTTCAAGTTCTATGTGTTCCAGCAAATGGTCAAAGGGTATGCTTGCAGTGAATGGTGGCTCCGATAAAATGCAATCGTTTTCCAAGTTTATTAAGTCAATTTTAATTTTGTTGGGTCGTAAGGCTTTTCAAGATAATATAAAATTTTTTTTAAAGACCTCTCGCGCACTTCCTTTCAGTCGTCAAAAGCATTGTTAAAAGCACATTTTCTGAGTGGTGGGCAAAATATGCGTTAATATGTTTGAAGTCGGGTACAACCTAGAGAGAACAAGTTACATATTTAGAAGCAAAAATAGAGATATTTATTAAAGTACCAATTGATTGCTCACCTGAACCTGTTCTGAGGTTTCCATAAATTTCTTCAGAACCCCACTGTCCGTTCGCGGGCCACTTGTGGTCGGAGAGGGCCAGTGATCAATCCTTTTTGTTGTGATTAATTAAAATTTTTTTTTTATTTTATTTTATTTTTTACTCTTTCCCTTACCGGGACTCCAACTCGGGACCTCGAAAGCCTGCACTCACTTATACCACCGCTCAGCCAATGGCACCACGCCGCGGCGTCTAAGTCGTATTATAAATTGACGTTACCAGTGCCAGCCAATGCTGAGAGCGAGAGAGAATTGTTCTAGCGCTCGCGCTCTACGTTTTTCGGCTCCCCGCACATCCATCGCCATCAAGCTAGAAGTCGAGAACGATTATGTTCTCGTAATCGAGATGACTTCTTCTTAAAAAATCATGAGGAAAATCTACCCAACTTAAGAAAATCGCTCTCACCGCTCACTGCTCTAACAAATGTCGAGAACTGACCACAGTTTGTAGTCCAATGGATTAAGGTCTGTTACACGCCAATCATCCGTAGAAATGAATGAAAACGTTATTTGGTTTGTTGTCTTTTTTGTTTTTTGGGTGGTTTTTTTTTTTTTTTTTCGGTTTTTTTTTTTTTTTTTTTTGTTTTGAGGTTTTAAACCTTTTTTAACCATTTTAAAAAACGTCGAATCGACACACTTTTCCAAAGTTTTAACTCCTTTTTCGCAAAAATGGAGCTTTGTAAACCCATCATAGGCGACCAAACCATTACATAAGTCGGATCTGATCTGCGCTCTCTGAACTTTCGGAATAAGCTTGGGACGCTATTTTAATGACACAGCATACACTCTATCGATCTGTTTGTTAAACGATTCCTTTATGGTAAAAAAGTTCACGTCAGTTAACAGAATTCATCTTCTTTTCCTCTTCTTATTTGGCCCGATATTTCAATCACAACCGTTTGACGGTCTCGGCCGCTGCAATTAAAGACCGCCACTTACCTTTGCCTTGTGCGAGTTGGTACCAGTTGGTCAGTTCAAGCCCCTCATTGCCTTCCAGCACCTGATCTTTCCATCTTAGTTACGGGCATCCCTTCCTTCTTCCTGTCCCGAATTCGTTTGCCCTCCGATTGTACCCTTTTTTTGCTGGAGCTAATTCATTCATATGAGTAACATGTCGAGTCCAGCGCAGCAGCTGTTGTTTTATGCGCTTGACTTGATCAGTG